>VDFB02255481.1:0-146409 GCA_007258455.2 Sequoia sempervirens | reverse complement strand
GATATAACAACTCTCAAGTGGAACCAAGCAATGCCTCCACGGCCTGCATATCAAAACTATCAAGGTGGGCTGCCTACCTATCAGCAAAATCAATATCAGAATGTGCCTCGCACTAATTCACCAACAACGGCTATAAACCAAATTGTTCCGGTGCCAACACCGTTGGCATGTGCGTCGCCAAGCTCTAGTAGAGAATTAACCTACGGATAAAACAATCTTATTGATGACATCAATCCATGGTGCTTCCCTTGCAACGAGGCGCATATGCCCCGAAATTGTCTGCGTGGCAACTTACAACAAAGGATAGCAGAGCAACGTAGTCAAGGTATTGCGACAGAGAACGAAGAATACAGATATGCCCCGGCAATGGAGAAGGCAGTCCTTACCGCGCAAATACAAGGAATGTCCCTAGAGCAAGAGTCCGACATTGTTCCTGATCATGCGCTCTTCTCATGGATGGAAGGCGAGGAAGTGTTGTTTGCCAATGACACGTCCACAGCCGAAACGCCGCGGGTAAAGTCTGACTATAACACGCGCTCCAAGAGAAGATTCACCGATGAGGCCGTTGTTCCACTTTCGGACAGTCCGCAATGCAAAGATGTTTCGGACCAAATTCCTGGCGGTCCGACCGTCTCTTTGTCTTGTCAACCGCGGAAGGAAATTGTTATAACAAAAGAAAAGGAGCAGAAATCTCTGAGCTCCTCACCTCTTGATGTGGTAGAATAGTTGAAGAAATCACCCACTAATGTGTCTTTATGGGACATTCTAGCTATCCTGGAATAGAAAACCATACTCCAAAAGGTGCTTCAGCAACAGATGGACCCAGCACTAACCGAGCCTTCGGCCAGTACCGAAGCGGTTTATCAAATGTCACCAACTGAGGTTCTCGCAAACAAAGTGAAGGAATCCAATGCGGAAGGCGGAGGTAGGCCAAAACCTCAACCCTTCTTCCTGACCCTCATTGTAGGGGAAAAGCTATTACATAACGCTATGATTGATTCTGGCGCGAGTACAACAGTTATGCCGAAACTGATAGCTGAAGCCTTGGGACTTAGCTACGAACCCATGAAGAAAGGGGTGATGCAGCTAGATGGAAATAAGGTTGATACTGTGGGTGTCATCAAAGCACTTCCGTTGACTCTATTTGCCTGCCCGAGTATCACGGTCCCGCAAGATACAGTGATCATAGATGTTCTGCCAATGTTTGGTCTTTGCCTTTCTCGAGAGTTTACTTCAAAGGTGGGCGGCTATTTTTCTTTAGATTGGTCACATCTAATACTTAGAACCAAGCATGGCGCGAAGATGAAGATAGAATCGGAGGCTCTGCATTCCGAACATGTGGCGAATGAGGCCCTGATTAACTTTGAAGCCGCACATACCTCCATCACCAAGCAAGACATGTACAATGTCGAACTGCTAGAGGAGGAGAAGGTCAACGGAAACCGAAGTGATAACGAAGATGCTCTGTTGAGTGAACATATAAACAATGATCCCTTCAGAAATTATCATGCTACCGGATTAGGCACATATGCGATCTATGATGAAGACCAAGTTCTTCCGAAGGTCGTCAAAGAACCCGACGATGACCAAGCAAGCGAGCTATGGAAATTGTATTTTGACGGAGCAAGGAGCAAAGTTGGAGCTGGAGCAGGGATATGTCTAATATCCCCACAGAATGAAAAGTTGTTGAGGTCTTTCCATTTCTAATTTGCTTGTTCAAGTAACGAGGCTGAATATGAGGGGCTAGTCCAAGGCCTAAGCCTAGCGGAACGAATGGGTATCAAGCAATTGATTGTGTTCGGAGATTCAGAACTGGTAGTTAATCAGGTCCAAGGAATCTCAGCAGCAAAGAATATCCGCATGAGATCCTATCGGCATCGAATCTGGGACCTTGTAGAAAGTTTTGAAGCTTTCAACATCCTAACCATTCCCCGAGTGCAGAATGGCGATGCAGATCGCATGGCGATAATCGGTGCTCAATTTGATCCTGTCTCCGACTTGCTTCGGAACAAATATTCAGTACGAGTGCTGGTTAGACCAGCAATACCCGACAATGACCAAAGTTGGCAAGTCTTCGAGAGCGATGAACACATCGCCTCGTTTATTCAACACTCAGGGGAATTTGCCGATCAACTCCAACCAAAGATCGCCGAGGCCTACGAAGGACAAATTATGCAGCTAAAGTCAAATAAGCTTCCGAAAGGATTGGTTACTCTCAAAAAAAATTTCGATTGTAGTGACGCCCGAAATGATAAGCGGAAATTCGTGGCAGAAAAAAGTGATTATGAAAACCTTCGGGTTTCCGATGACAGGAACCTTCGGGTCGGAAAAGATGTCTCCCAGCAGGATAGAGAAAGGCTTATCAGTTTCTGCGGAAAATATGGAGTTGTGGCATGGTCTTACGATGATCTGGAAGGTTATAATCCTGGCATCATCCAACATACTATTGAGCTAACAGAAGGTGCGAAACCAGTCTGACAAAAGCAGCGGCCAGTCAACCCTAAAGTTGAAGCCTTGATGGCACAAGAGCTAACCAAGCTCATTGAGTCATGCATAGTCTTCCCAATCAAACATAGTACTTGGGTATCAAACCTAGTGCCAGTCTGAAAGAAGAATGGTGATATCCGCCTATGCGTGGATTTCTGAGACCTGAACAGAGCATCTCTGAAAGACCACTATCCGTTGCCTTCTATGGAATCAATCCTCCAAACTGTCACGGGATCGGAAATGTTCTCTCTACTTGATGGCTTCTCTGGATATAACCAGATTCGAGTAAGAGAGGAAGATTAGCACAAGACTACGTTCACCACCAAGTGGGGGACATTTGCATATGCTAAAATGCCTTTCAGTTTATCTAATGCAGGGGCAACTTTCTAGAGAGCTATGGACTTTTCATTTAGCGAACTGATCAATAAGATTATCCTAATCTATTTGGATGATCTTACTGTGTTCTCTAAGTCTAAAGATGATCATTTTGATCATTTGGAGTTGGTTTTTCAAAAGTGCCAAGAGTTCGGGATTTCCTTAAATCCGAGGAAATGTGTGTTCGGAGTACCTCAGGGTAAGCTGTTAGGACATGTTGTGTCGAAGGAAGGTATTTCAATTGACCCAGAACGAGTAAGGGCCATGAAGGAGCTTCCTCTCCCGGTAAATAAGAAAGGTGTCCAGTCCTTCCTGGGCAAAGTAAATTTCGTCAGTAAATTTATTTTCAATTTTGCGGGAATAATTAGGCCGATCACTCTAATGCTAAAAAAGGATCAAGCTTTCAAATGGACAACAGAAGCTCGGGAGGCATTTGAAAAGGTCAAGGAAGCAATCTCCTCAGCCCCAGTATTAATCAATCCAGATCAACATAAAGATTTTATAATGTATGCCTTCAGTAGCAAGTCCAGTATCGCTACTGTTCTGACTCAAAAGGATAGAGAAGGAAAGGGAGAGCATCCAGTTGCGTTCTATTCCCGAACCTTAAAGGAATATGAGGTGAATTATAACTTCGTTGAAAGACAGGCCTTCGCAATAGTAAAGGGGCTTAAAAAGTTTTGCCATCTAATTTCCTGTAGCAAAGTCCTGGTATATGTCGCACATTCTAGTGTGTGGGAATACATCATGGAGGGAGAAATCACAGAAAAAAGGGCTAATTGGATCACCAAGATCCTGGAATATGACATTGAGGTCAGGCCCACCAGGACTATTAAAGGCAGAGGTCTGTGTGAGTATATGACACAGGACGAGGAGATGCCTGCTAAAGAGGAACAGCCAGAACTTATCCTGATAAATGGATTGGGATCGGAGGATGATTGGCTGAAAGATAGAACGAACTTCATGCGAACCGGAAAGTATCCGCCAGGCCTCTCATCCCAGAAAAGAAGGTATTACCGGCTCCAGAATTGCGGATACACACTGATAGAAGGAGTCCTTTTCAAAAGGAATTTTAATGGTGTGCTCCTACGATGCGTTACTTCAGGGGAGGCGCAGAGGATCCTCGACGCATTTCACAATAGCGAGGAAGGTGGACATTTCTCCGCTAAAACTACTGCCATCAAGGTCCTACGAGCTGGATATTACTGGCCTACACTTTTCAATGATTCCTACTCTCTGGTAAAGACTTGCAAAAAATGTCAGTTATTCTCCGACAGAAGGAAGAATTCAGCGATGCCCCTCAAACCTATCATGGCGGATGAACCATTTGCGCAATGGGGCCTGGACTTTATCGGAATGATCAACCCAGTTTCTAGCTCCGGACATAAATGGATCTTAACAGCTATAGACTACTTCACAAGGTGGGCGGAGGCTGTTCCCCTTAAGGAGGCGACGGAGGCAGAGATTGTGGACTTCCTCGAGGCTCTGGTGACAAGGTTTCGCCCTCCAAAGACAATAATTTCGGACAATGCTAGAGCATTTGTAGGCACAAAGGTATGTCACTTTGCATTAAAAAATGGCATATTCCTTAAAACATCTTCAAATTACTATCCACAGGGAAATGGCCTAGCTGAGTCAACAAACAAAAGTTTAGTCCAACTCCTCAAAAAGGTTGGCTCAGAACACCAGAGGGAATGGCATAAAAATCTCCGAAAAGCACTCTGGGCCAACCGCATAACTCTTAAACAAGTCCTCAAGACTTCGCCCTATGAGCTAGTATACGGGAAAGAGGCGCTGCTACCTATCTCTATGGAGATCCCGGCGATATAGTTGTTGAAATATCTTGAGATAGAACAAAATGATGCCATGGAAGTTCGGCTTGCCGAACTATTAGAAGTACAAGAAAAAGGGGATAATTCCCTAAAGGCCATGACAGGCCGTCAACAGGTGGTCAAACGGTGGTTTGACAAAAAGGCTTCCAACCAAGGCCTAAAAAGTGGAGATTTAGTGGTAAAATACGACAGTAGGGCTGCGAAGCCAGGTCAGCATAGTAAGTTCGATAGCCTATGGGAAGGACCCTTTAAAATCATTCGGTGCATTCAACACAATGCCTTCGAGCTGGAAAATATGGAACAGGAGCCTTTAGGAATCCCGGTTAATGGGATTCACCTTAAATTGTTCCATTAAGCATCAAGCCCTACCCTGTACAGTTGTAAATAATGCTTTTTCTTTTTCCTTTCCTATTTTTGGCCTATCCTTTTGCTAAATCAATTGATTTGCTACGCACTCACCTATCATTATTAATGGGTAAAGCACCAGAGTTTCTTAAAACGCAAAAGTATGCTCGTAAACGGAGAAAAGGCACGAAAATTTGCAAAACCTAGAAAAATTAAACACACAAACAAAGGGAGCCTAGTTTTCCTTTAAAACGAGAGACGTATATATTTATATATATATGTTTCTGGGTTACAAAATGGCATGAATGCCGATTTTCAAAATGTACAAGGTATTAGAGCATATAAACATATGATGGCCTTTTATCAAGCTTGTATGGAGCAGGGAGGTTACATCAACAAACACCAAGGCAAGGGGATCATCTATCCGTAGGAGTGGCTGGCAGCAACCGACACATTCAAGACAGCGTCCGCTTCTTCCTCATCAACAGGCTCCTCGGCGGCACTGGCAGCATCATGAAGCGCGACTATCATTGGTGGTGGATACACCAGGTTCCTGAAGTCAGTATACCATTCTATGTCGTAGAATGGTATCACGTTGTAGCTCCTGAACAGGAAGTGTAGGGCTTGGGTAACCCTTTGCTGATGCTGGCCATGGGTCTGCAGGCGGAATCTGCTAAGGAATGGTAGCCAAGCCACGACAGCTTCTTCTTCAATATAGCGACGTAGGTCACTGGCTGTTGGCAGGCCTATCCCGTACGCAGCATGGGTAACGACCTCGCCGAGCCCGTTCAGGTACTTCTTCGGAAAGATCTCCTTGACCAGTTTCAAGATAAGAGGCCGAGGGACGCAAATGTCCAGCATAGACGATACAAAGTGTGAGCACACGTCCGTGTTCACCCGATGCTTATCTTCATATTCAACATAGTCCTCGCCGAGAACCCACTTGATGGCTACTAGAACTAGCGAATGCTTGTTCTTCGTCATTCTCTTGAGCCTTCTAGTGGAGATCTCACCTATAAACGTCGTCTGTGATTTGAAGGAGGTTAGGCGAATAGGAGTATCCATCTCTCCTAAAACTATTCCTAAATCTGTTGAGTAATACCGAAATCTGCTCACCACCTAACCTATGAAAAGACTTGCTTAGCAGTATTCTACTTGCCTATCACTTCTTGGACGCAAAGTGTGTATGTTCGCTATCTACTGGCCTATTTATAGAAAATTGACAAGACGTATGCCAATCCGCCCGTAAGCAACGTGATGTGTATTGGCCGCAATCTCGAGGGTCGAGTCTGCGTTTGTTCACGTTTTGGGCTAGTACATGCATGGTAGCACGGTTCAAGGCATGCTTAATTAAATCAAGTTAATTAATTGAACTTTAAAAAGGTGGCACTTGTTGATGAAGGGACGTATGGCCGTATACTATGGTGTCAAATCTCAAGCACATCCCATAACCCGAGGCGATATTCGTATCTCTTTCAGGCGGTGATCGTTTGCTTGGCGTAATCATTCCAGCCAGGGATATTAATTACCGGTACATGCTAGCACAAGGCGAGGAGGCCAATTGCAGGCTCAATTTCCAAGGAAATTGGGGCGTATCACACGATCTCCTGAAAGCAATGATGAAATCTGGCCACCTCAAAAAAGCAATTAGCTCATCTTGCACGAGCTGTGGAGCTAACGGTACATGCCAAATTAAATGCTAGGGCTCGCGCTCGCCTACCACCTTGAGAAAAGTTGCTATTATTGCATGAAAACGCTTATTGTTCTTAAGTCTTTTTCCAAAAGCTAAGGAGTGCGCGAAGTGTTTTCTGTCTGTATTCCAGTGCAAGCGTATTCAAAGGCCAGGGAGATTACAAGTTCTGCCGTGGAGAAAAAATGTCGGAATCTTCAGCCCAGCCAACAGAGGAAGGGATTAGCCAGGAGCTGTATTCGGCTATTCGTTCCTCGCCTGAGGTTTACGTATACGAGGATGTAGCATACGCCACTCCTGGTATACCTAAGAAGGTGAAAAGAGCCAACACAGAGGAGCTGGAAAGGCCCAAAGAGTGGAATAACCCGAAAAGGGTTAGAGAAAAGTGGGCTAATATCTACGACCCAAAGCTTGCCAAGAACCCTAAATCTCTGAGAGAGGCGGCTTGCGCAAGGTTATCAGCGCCAGGGGCGGACCAAGCCACGGCAAGTAGAGTCTGGTTTAGCGGTCTTCCACAATACATGGTCCCATTGGTGCACTATTGCCCGGAGGTGGTCGACGCAGCTGTTCAACGTTATAATCCAAAGACCCGCTGCATTGAAGGTCGCAATTTAAGGGTTCATATCGGCCCAGAAGCCATCTGGCATATGCTATGCATTCCTGACCCTAGGACAAGAAAGGAGAAAATCGAATATTTCCGCCCAAGCAAAGGGGAAAAGATATGGAAAAGGATGAGAACCAGCTCCAATTTCCTGTTAGAAGAAACTAATAAGAAGGGTGTTACATCCGCTAAGGCACCGAGCATCCCATTATCGCGCGGTTCATTCCGCGATGACCTCCAAGACCCCATATCCATGCTGGCATTTGTTTGCGACCGTGATTCTGACGAGAAGATCGAGGCTTTTCAGCTGGGCCCTGCAATACAGTTTCGCAGGCAGCATGAGCTTTTCTGGTATGATTTTGCTGAGTTCATGGTCGAAGAAATGATACAGCAAATAGAGAATTATCAGGCGGAGAAGAAATTTAGATTTCTTTCCTACCTGGTCCACATGTTCCTGCATCAGAATCTAGATTTCTTCGCCCGATTTATCCCACTATCAATTTTTGACGAGCAGAACAAAAGAAAGCCGGCATCTACATGGACACCCTACCTTTCCGCAACATATGACTATTATGCCTTCGCGGACTATTTCATAGCCCCGGTCCTAAATGATTTGATCAGAGAGGGTGATATCGTCCGGCTTAACACTGAGCATACTGGATTCCTGCAAGGCTACACCCCCGCTTGCGACTGGTTCTTGGGCAAGGATTTCACGATCCTTCGAATGAGGGGCTTTATTGGCAGGTCTTTCCTACTCCCGGCTTGCATCACAGATAGGGTGCTTGCGCTGGAGGTTTACCAACAGGTGTGCATCATTGATTTCATGTTCTGCAGCAACGAAAGTGTCAAGAAGAAGGGATTCTTCACTTGCCCGAAGAGTTTCAAATCAATAACGCTTGTTAAAAAGCAATCGCATAAGCTGCTAGGGGACAAGCTGGCACACCTGGGGTTGGTACTAGTAAATGATAAGTGGGATTACAACCCTTTCAATGACCTGCCTGAGCCGCATATGAAAGTTACACATGTTCCCCGACCTTACTGGGAGAAGCGGCGAAATAACTGGACTGATAAAGATGAAGATCTAGTTGAATTAGCACAAATCCCTACGCCGGATACCAGGGGCCCATGGCACAAGTTCTACTTTCCAGTGGCCATGGCCCAGGACAACCTTCCGATAGAGCGAAGCATGCATAACAAGTTGAAAGTGGACGAGGAATGGAGCGATGAAAAAATAAAAGCTTTCTGGAGGTACCGCCAGGAAACAGGGCAATTGAAAGCTCCTTATAATCAATTAAAGGATGACCAGGAATTTGAAAGATACTGGGATGAAGGCCATCCCAGCCCGATCTCCAGTGCCAACAAGAGTGAAGCAGAAGGCTCCGATGAGCAGGAGGAAGAGACAGCGATATCAGTGCAGGAAGGCGATGCCCCCGGGCATGCCGCCTATGTGGGCACTAATGTGCGCTTTAACATATCAAGGGGCTCGCTTACGTGCACATGGGCCGCTAAACCGGTCAGGCTAGTGCCCCAGCAGAAGGATCCAATTGCCAAGGTTAGTGAGTGTCCCCCCGCAAAAAGGCAATGCACGAAAAAGTGTTATCGAAAGGGAAGCACCCGCTACTAGTCAAATGCCAGAAGTTGCGGGCAAGTCTCGAACGATCCCGATGCCACCGCCGACCAGTCAGCAGGTACATTTCGCTCCTTCCTCTCTTACATCTCATTCTTTCATGTCCGTCCCTGCTCAATTGGCAACTCCTGCCATTCGTCTGAACACTCCACCCTCTGTTTCTGGCCCAGCTTATTCTGCGGGATTTGCCCAATATTCACAAGCCCAACCGTTTATAATTACCCCTCCGAGCATACTAACGCCTACTGCTGCCGCATAGACTTTCCTCACCTCGCTTTCCGAAAACATTCCTCCCATTGGCCCCCACTCTTTTTCCGAGATGCTCACAGATCCCTTCCCACTGCAGCGAACCGAGCCTCAGGCAGCGACTCTTTTTCCTCGGCCAACGGGCCTTACGACTGAATCTCCAGTTCAGCCGTTGCAAACGTCTAGCCCTGCTGATAACCCCCAGACTAAGCTATGGAACGTGCCACACTTTTCTCCGCAAATCGTCACCCTCCAGAAGAAGAAAATGTGCGCGCCTATGAAAGTTACCTATCCCTACGCCCTGCCTTCCGGTGTTCCTTTCGCAGGTGGGCTGGTTTCATCACCAGCTGAGTTCATTGCACAGATAGATTGTGGGAAGGAAGCACGCGCAAATAGAATGAGGCGACGAAGGGCAAAGGATGACAATGCCCCCGCCGAGCCGAGAGTACAGGCTTCGTATGACAAGGCCCGCCAAGAGTTGAAATTTGCAACTATGTACCCGAGGATAAACAAGCCCCAGGGATAAATGCAACCCGAGGACTATGAGATTTATGATGTCGGACTTGACATGGAGGTGGCCCGGCCACAGGATAAAGTCGAAATCATGGAGGTGGCACAACGAGTGGTCACTTCCGACTTCCTAAAGACTGGTTGCCAGTTAAAGAAGAAGGATGAACAGCTCAAGGCAGCCAAGGACAGGGTGAGCTTTCTAGAGGCAAAGGAAAAATCCTTAAAGGCGGATATAGCCCGAATGACAGAAAGGGCGCTAACAGCAGAGAATGAGAGAAACAGGCTTCAGGGCGAAATTGCAAAGGCCCAAATAGCCAACCCAGCCATATTAAAGGAATTGCAGAATCAAAACCAAGAGGCGCAACAGAGCCTACGGTCGATGGAGGAGGAGCTTCAACGTTTCTGCCTTGAGTACAGTCAGAAGCTGGCAGAGAAAGGTGAGGAGATGGAGCGCCTACAAGAGCAGTATCAGCAAAAGGTACAGGAAAAGAGGCCGAATTCAAAGGTTTAAAGACCAAGCTAGAAGACGAGCTCTGAGAGACAAAAGCTTCATTAGAAGAACAATCGGCTAACCACTCCAGAGCTGAACAAACTTGGAACAAAGAAATGAACAGCTATGCAGAGCAGTTGACATCCGAGAAAAAGAAGAAGGCGGAATTTGCTGAGGCCCTCATTTCAAGAGACGCGGAGATTTCTTTGCTCAAGTCCTCCCTATTACCAGCCCCTGCCCAACCTGATATCATTCCACTGATCAGGCAATTATACATTTCTCACTGGGAGAAAATCAAAGCCTTCTGCCTAAATCTACAGCCTACCCTCCGGTTCATTGATAAGGCATTAAAACTCAATCAGGAGGCCCATGACACAATCCAACAGTTCCCGCGTTTCATCCTGGAAAGGGTGCTCGAGGCAAGGGACTTGCTAAATAAGCTATACTCGGTCTCAGACGAGATCCTTGCTGGGGCGGGTATCGAAGATCGGGACGCCGCAGCTCAAACAGCAAATAGATTCATTCATTGCCACTCCGCTTTCCAGCGTACTAAGGCAGCATCGGCTTTTCTAAACAAAGCGATGGATGGCATTCGAGGAAGTTTCTCTGAGTTGGGCAGGTTGGGATTGCCGTCTCCATTCCTTGAGGATGGCACTATTGACACGGCTGCGCAGATTACGGAGGCTATTGAACAGAAGGAGAGCGATCCGGAGGCATTCAAGGAATTCGGCAGCCCCCCAGCAGCAGCAGTTATCGAGGTAATCATTCATCCACTCTCTCAGCTGCTTTTCCATATCCAAGTAGGTGCTGGCCTGCCAGAGGTGCTGCCTCATAAGGAAGCTATTGATCTCTGTGGGGCACAAGAGAATTTGCACAGCATGGCAAAGCCGTCCGAAAATGAATGGGTGCCTTTGCAGGCTGCACTTTCAAAGCTCTAACTCCGTTCGCCCTATAGATGAAGGCTCTGGTCTGTAGAACCAGAGAGTTCTTGGGTTCCCCGTTCCTTATCCGAAACGCCCCTGTTAGTCGCCAAAAGCTGTTGAAATAATTTCAAGCAGCTCCCTTCGGGTCCCATTTTTTGCACATGTTCGTGCGCTGGCCCGTGCGCCTCCGCGTTTCTTCGGCTTCCCGGCAGGTTTTTATCTTTCCCTTTGCACATTCCTCGCTTCGCAACTTCGGCGGGCGGCTCCCCTTTTGGCTCCTGAAATGCTGCGTTGGGCGCCCACGTGTCTCGCCTGCGGGGTTTGTCATTTTCTTTGCTTTGTGTTTCATTCGGGTTGCTAAGCCTTTCATAAAGGTCCGATACTCCTAGGGTTCATCAAGGGGCCCACATTTTTGTACATGGTGATGTATCACAAACTTTCCTAACAAGGATAGAATATGTTGCGTCGGGCCGCAAAAGACTTCTATTGGCCCTCTTTATTTCCTGGCGGGACCTACCTTCGCCCACGCGTCAGCGGTGCACAGCTTTTAAACAGCAGCCGGGATGAGAGCACCCCGGGTTGCGAAACGCGGCCACGCGTCTTTCACCACCCGGTTCATACGGCCTTTCCCCATTTTCAAAGTAGCCTCAGTCCCCGGAACACGTGTCATTCCTCCGCAAGCTCACGGTCGATGGGGGAGGAGTTTTCATTCGGGCCGCGATTTGCTGCCACGTGCCTTACATTGATTATCAAAGCAAGCTATGGGATGGCCGAGCGGAATGGTGTTATTGGGTGCTGCTCGTCATGGTTCTCTAAAGCGGTGGGCGGCACTTGTCGCTTCGAAGCCTGGTTGGGACCACTGCCATCATTACAAAGGGCACGCTTATAACTGATCGACTGGATGCGGTGCTCTGACTGGCTGCTCTCATAACGGCATTGGGAATATCCTTATTCGGGCATCATTGCGGGAGATTGTGGAATCTTTCTGTTACAACTCTCCAGGCGGTGGGATTTTGCTCTCCGGCTATATATACTCTCTCTGTTGAGGAGAGGGCGTCCAAGATTTTTAGAAAGAATACTGGTTTTAGCAAGAGACACCAGGCCTCTTTTGCATGTTTATTCGTAAGAAGATTTCAGACTGTGCCTATTGTTCGGCCTTTCTGTTTTTCATGTCTTGATTAAACTGTGAACTGTGCTTCTTATTGTCTTAGGCATTTTATTTGATGAGACTTCTATACATTGAATGCAAACTTGTTGGTCTAAATCATGTCTTAATGACTCTTCTTAGCAGTAAGAATGTATGCGATACTGTTTTATGTCAATTAAATGAATTGTTTATGCTATTGCTTTAAGTTTCCGATGTTTTGGAACATAACAATAACATTCAAGCCCTTGAGTCTATGATTTATCGTGCCTATCAGAAAGCTTTGGCGCATCGCCTTAGATTAATATTTTTTTCATTATATCTGTTTCCTTTTCCCTTTCCAAAACCCATTATATAGAAGAAGCCGGCTTCTTTAAAATCCGGAGGTCACTCAGTTTGGCGCAAAGGGGTCCCCCTTGAACTGAGTTTCCTATAAAGGCACTGTTATCTAGTCAAATTTTGGAGTCAACAGTTAGTAGTTGCAAGATAAGCAAGAATGATGAATCTCCTAAGGTTGATCAAAGCAAGTATAGATCAATGATTGGAGGACTATTATATCTAACTGCTACTAGACCGGATATCATGCATGCAGTTTGTCTTGTGGCTATATTTCAAGATCATAGAGAGTCACATGTTGCAGCAGTGAAAAGGATATTTAGATACTTGAATGGCACTCTTGATCATGGCTTATGGTATCCAAAGGATACTTACTTTACATTGAATGCTTACACAAATGCAGATTGGGTTGGCTATGTACATGATGAGAAAAGTACAAGTGGTGGTGCATTCTTTCTTGAATGTAGATTGGTGTCATGGCTAAGCAAGAAACAAGATTCAGTGTTTTAATCTATTGCAGAAGCATAATACATTGCAACAGCATCTTTTTGCACACAAGTTTTGTGGATGAGGCAAACATTAAAGGATATTATAGTGGTATATGATGAACGAATTTCTATCTTTTGTGATAATACAAGTGTTATCAATATATCAAAGAATTCAGTAATGCATTCAAGGATAAACATATCTCAATCTGATATCTTTTTGAGAGAGAAGGTTGTAGAGAATGAAGCGAAGCTTGAATATGTGCCTACAAAGGATCAAGTTATTGGCATATTCACTAAGGCTCTTCCTAAGGATACTTTTTAGTATCTCTGGGAGAAGTTCAGGGTTATTTCCCCTCCTTTTTTGAACTAGATGCATAAGGATATTCATCAATCCAATGGATCTCAAGATTCATTCTTTGGTCTAGACTAATGTCAGTGGCTACCTCTCAAGGGGAGTAGGTAGTGGAATTATTGCTTGTTGCAATAACGATAAGTGAGAGTTTTCATTATACAGTGGTTGTTGATTGATGAAATTTGGTGTGTGCTCCTAAGGGGAGTATGCAAAGCAATAAAGGAAAGGAAGTTGCAGAGAAGTGGTGAAAGGGGGAGAATGAATAATGGAAATATTTTTTCCCTTTGTCATTGATGTCAAAGGGGGAGAGAGTAGTGTGAAAAAAATCAAAGGAAGAGAGTCATGTGAAGAAGATGTTAAGGGAGAGAGTAATGAGCTAGTTGTGTAAGGGGGAGAAAGTAAAAGAATAGAGAAGAGTTGGTATAGAGCAAGAGTATTAATGATCAAAGTTGTTGTGTTTGTTATTGATGGTTTTTCACATCATGTGTTGCCATCAATGACAAAGGGGGAGATTGTTGAAAGTATGAGCAATTGGTGTTGTCATTGGTGTCAATTGTATGAGAAGGAGATATTTGTAAGAGTGTGAGCAATTGGTATTGATTTGATGTTGTCTTTGATGATGCTTTGATTAGTTGCATTAAATGGTGTCATTAGTAAGCTACTGGTGTCAACCTCTAGTGTTGCTTTGATAAGCTTTTTCCTATGGATTTATGATTGAGTTGTTATATTGGATTTGGCTTGGTGATGATGAGGAAGTTTTAAAGATGTTGAGGATGTGTCGTTGCTGCTTATTTTCCAAGTGCTTTTGAGAAAATTTGAATAAAAAGAGGAAATAGTGTGTTGTAGTGGTGTTCTATATTACAGAGTAGCATTTTGGTTTTGCTTCACATTTCTTCTATGTTGAAGATCTACTTGTGTGCTTTGGATATGTTGATCAAAGGTGTTTAGAGGTATTGCATCCAAAATTTGGTGTGTTGGACCATTGTGCAGAGGAAGGTGTGTGAACTAGTGTGTGAACTATGTATTGCAGAGGTGTCTACGAGAAAAAAAATTTCTCCACATTTCTCTGTAGAGTGGTTTCAGGCCTTGCAGATCTGGAAGGGTGTTGACAGTGTTTGTATATTTCTTTAGTTGAAGTTGTTTGAAGGTTAGTGCTTCGACAGTCATTTTCTTGAGTTATAGTGTATGACAGAACTATTTGAGTGTACTAGGTGTGTACATTCTTCAAGTGGAAGTTGTTGTGAAGGAATTTGTTGGTTTCCAAGGTGTCTTTGGAATATTCTAGATCATTTTCAAGCATGGTGTGTTGTTCATGAGTCATCTTTGGATTTGAGGAAGTGAGTACTTAATTGTTTAATGGTGTTTACACAACTTTGGTCGACCTTGGGTGTTTACACTAATTGTAGAGTTGCTTCAGTGTTTATGGAAGAATGGTGTGGTGTGTATGAGTGGATTTAGGTCCTAGCTAAGGTGTTTTATGGTTTTCCTTCATTCCTTTCCACCACAGGAATGTTTTGGTGCTGACCTAATCTTAATTTGCACAGCTAAGGTGCATAGCCAACCTTGGGAAATGTTTTCAAGGATGAACATGGTATAAATATGAGTTGATTTGTTGAGGGATGAAAAGATAGTTGTGTTTGATGTGAATGATGCAAATTGCAAAGTTGTGAGGTGTGAATTTGTGCAGTGAAGTGTGAACTTTCATGTGTTAGATTACTAGATGCAGTGAGCAGAAGGTGTCTACACTCTTCAGTAAGACTATGAAGGTGATAGTGATGATGTGGTGGACTTTTCTATTGTATTAAGATGGATTTATCATTGTAACACTCTTATTTATCTTCTTTTCTATTCTAACAATGAGCCTTTGGCAGTGAGGTATTCTTTCTCTTGGGAAGTGAACCCTCCGACAGTGAGCCCTTTGTAATCAGTATTGATATTATTTTATATTGTGAGCTAATCCTCACCATGGTTTTTCCCTTCTTGGGTTTTCCACGTAAATCTAGAGTTTCCTTCTGCATAGTGTTGTCTTGGTTCTATTTTTGTTATATGCTTTCATGATAAATCATTCTAAAAAATTAATGGTTAATTAAATTAATGTGGATCTGAATGTTTGTGAGGGTTTTGAAGTTTTAAGGTACTTGACTAATTCAAGTTCTCAGTTGTCTTGTGCATTCAACAAAAATATCTCTTCAAATACAAATAAAGTAAATAATGTAAATGTAAGTGTGGAATAAGTATGAGTAAAACAACTAAAACACTTCTTAATGAAACATTATATAAAGATTTAACAGCAATTAACTAATTTAAAGCACATAAAACTTGAAAGCATTTCATTGTTTCCTATCTCCAAAGATTTATCAAGTTACAGAGGACTCTCATATTTGTAAGCACTGTAACTATTTAAAATGTCTATCTAGATAATGGAATTGATGCTAAATGCAATGATGTGGTGATTGATAATGAAACTAAAAAGCTATGATGCTACTGTAATCTATACGGATATGAAAACTGATGGATGAAATCTACAGTAAAAACTATGATGCTATCGTGATGTGAATTCTACTGATGCTTATGATTGCTATCATGCTAAGTTACTCTTGCTATTGCTATTGATATGGTTACTTGATTGCTATGAATGTTGCAGAGTAAATTTGCACAAAGATTTGGGGTCCATTTCCTGTGAAAAAATGATGTATTTATAGATTTACGACAGTACATTTGCACAGGGGCAACACAGCAAAGGCTGAGATTCAATCTAGAGATTTGAATGGTAAGAGATTGAAACGTTGGAGCTAATTGTGGGGATTGTTCATCCCCATGAAAACACCAAGCAAGATGATAGGAAAGATCAGAGGAAGAAGATTGAAGAGGATTGCCTGCAAGTTTATCCCTGAGGCTTTCCTGTGAATACCAGTTGAATTAATTAGATTTAAAAAATCTAATTTTATTGGTGAGTGAATAGAGGAATATTGATTTATGCCTTTATTTGAATATTTTTGATTTATTCAATTTTAGCAAAATAGGAAGATTTAATTAAATAAAACAAATATTTGATATTTGATTATTTAATAAAGAGGAATATGATAATTAAATAAATCTTTAAGATATCTTTATTTAATTAAGAGAAAATATGATAAGATAATTAAATTACACAAATTATTGAAGTTGTGTATTTAATTTAAGATAGAATTAATGGATAAAGTATAGAAGAAATAATAATGATAATAATTAAATAAAACAAAGTATTTAATTTTGTTTATTTAATTAAGAGGAAAATAATACGATAAAATAGAAGAATTAATAGTGAACTTAATATAAATAAATATTTCTATTTATTTACTAAGTAGATGAATTTAAGATTAATTAATCAAATAAATCATATTTAATTAATTATATTCTCCAGACCATTTTTAGGTGTATACATTTTGCCCCTCTTTGAAGTGATGTGTTTACGCATTGCTTCAAAGAAAATTTTGTGTTGTTGCTGCTAGTATCGATGAAATTTTTTTAGTATGCCCCAGACATGATTTTCAGGTGATTGATGGATATATGCCCCCTCGGGAGATAAATTGGTGAATTTTTTATTTTTTTCAATTTTTGGGGAATTTTTCAAATTTTTATGATTTTTCGATAATTTTGATGTAGGTTCAATGAATAATCAGTGATGAAATAATTTATCTCCTGATAATTGATGTAGAAAGTGCCCCAAGATGTTTTTGAACTAATCTCCTCAAAAATAAATTTAAATAATCTCACAAAAATCCCTCCTTTAATAACCTATAAAAGGTAAAAGGGTCTTTTTCACTCTCATTTGTACATTTTGACCTTTTGAAAACTTTGTGAGAGAGCTTTTTGTGCCAATTGGAGCGAGATGTCGATTCCATATCACACCCACCTGTTCGAGCGTGTACGACATCACTAGCACCCGGTTGCCTACGGACCTCCGGTATGTACTCTTTATTCCCTCATTTTTTGTGCATTGTCTCATTTTTTGTGCATTGTTTGATTTCTTTAATTTTGAATTCTTTTAGCGCTTATGATTCACGTTGTAGCACTTTCATTAGGTTTTTTAGCGCTTTGAAATTTTTAGTGTGTCAGGCTTCTATTTTAGCGCTTAGGTTTAGTGTTTTAGCACTTTCAAACTTTAGCGCATAGGTACCCTGTTTTAGCGCCTAGGTGATAAGAATTAGCGCTTTGGTGGCTTTAGCACTTTGGATAGAAACTTTAGCACGTCGGATGACTATTTTAGCGCTTTGACCCAATGTTTTAGCGCATTCAACTAATAAAATAGCGCTTTGGTAGTTTCGGCGCTTTGACAACCTATTGTAGAAACGTAAAATATACTGATTGACATTGTGCATCTGATCCTGACTTACTAACATCGTTTCTTCCTGAATCATCCCTCGGTCTAACCATTTAATCAAATTCCCCTATCTGATTAAATTCATCAATATTCCACTCTTAATTAAATAAATCATTTTATCTAAATCAAGTCATCTCTTTTGTTAATTAAATCAATCCATCTGATCTAATTATCCCTATTTAATTAAATAATCAATTTATTTGATTAAATCTCTAAAGTCTATCCATTAAATTAAATAAATTAAAACCTTATTTGATTTAATCTAACACCATCCATTTTAATTAAATAAATCAAAATCTTTATTTAATTAGCCTCTTATCATATTCCTCTCTTATTTGATTTAAATAAATCCATAAATTTGAGTCAAACAAGGTCACATCATCTAATCTCCTATTAAATTAATTAACCCTTGATTAATTTAATCTCATCTCATGTCACATCCTCTAGATAATGTAAGTTGCACATGAAAATAGATTTAATTCATTTATTAAATCTCTATTTTCCTCACAAGGCATTTTTGGAATATTCTCTCAATTTGAATTCAAAAATTCCAAGTCAACATGTACATCCAACAAGGCATTTAAAATCTCTTACATGTCCTTTGCCTTGAGCCAAGTGGCATTTATTGCATTTTCCCTTCCCTCTTGCATGTCATTTCAACAAATTTGAAATTCAATTATTTGTATTTATTGGCACAAACCCCAAATCTTGCACATCCATCATCCATTCATAGCTTGACAAGTGGCATCATATCATTGGATGAATGTTAGTCCCACATTGCTCAAATTTGGGCATTCATCCATCTTGAAATTCTATAAATAAAGGGCTCATATCCTCATTTTATCATCCACAAACATTGCAAAGTTATTATGCTAAAATATTTAGCCATTTCCATCCATCATTGAATTCTTAGCTAGGCTTTTTGCAGATTTGGCTTAGAGTTCTCATCTTTCATCAAAGTGGATCAATATCATCTTCAACATATCAAGATTTCATCATAGGAATTGGGAAAGGGCCAATTTTCACATCAAATTGGCACCAATTCCCCCATGGGATCATGAGTTTGCACATCAAATTAGGATTTAATCTTTGTTTTATCTATTTCATTGTGTTCTTTGTTATTTTCATTCCTAGTTTGAGGTTGTAAATGGATTTCATGGGGAATCCTTGTTTTAGCTTGCAATTCCTTGTTTAATTTGTTTACTCATGTTGTTTTGCGGGTACTAGGAAAAGGGTTCACACATTTGGTGCTAGAAGGAGGGCTGGATATCATTATTTCTAATATTTTCTTGAAATTTCTGCATTTTTCTTCACACAGGAAATTCCAACGCTGGGAGCTCAATGTCGCTATTTTGGCACTGCGGGCTCGTCAGTGTCGTTGTTTTAGCACCGCGGGCTCGTCCACGTCGCTATATGGCACCACTTGAAACACAAACTGCGCCGCTGGACTCGTCCTGCCAAGATTTTTGAATTTTAAACTCTGCCGCTGGACTCACCGACCTGCAGACAATTTCAAAAAATATTAAACAGCGATGCTAGACACAAACTGCGACACTGGGCCAAAATTGTTACGCAATTGAGCTCTCTGTCCTGACATAGAGCGCCGCTGACTGGTAAGCGACGCTATAAGGGCACCGCTGGGAGAACAAACTACGACACCTTCACAAGTTGCGACACTGGGAGACAGTAAAAGGGAAAATTTGATTTTTTAGCACGTGCTTTTGATTTATGATTAATTTATGTTCTATTTTCTGGTTTTCAACTTCTGTATTTTCTAGAATCTGACTGGTTTTTCTCACTTATAGGTTGGAAATTGAAGACAAAGGAAGGAAGGAGCATGATGATGATATTTCATCAAATCAAAGTTTTTTTAAACACTTTAGTGTTTGTTTAACACTTCTTTAAGAATTTGTCATCTTCTTCTTTCTTAGGACACTAATCTTCCTTTGGGTTTAAAAAGAATTATTTTTGTTTATTTCTTGCAAAAGGGTTAAAACAAACTTTAGGATCACAACTTACTAGATTTCATTTATTGGATTAACAAATTGAACAAATGTCTTTCACTTGTGATTTGGTGCTCTAAAACGAACTCACATTTTGCTTTGTGGATCTAAAAAGAACAAGTGTAGCTTTGTTTTTCGTGAGGGCTTACTTAGACTAAAACCATTGAAAAAGGGTGTATGCGCTTCTCTCACGCTTTATAGGGATCTTGAGAATCAAAAGGCCTTTTTCATGACTTTGGGTTAAGACAAAGAAATCACCTCCACACTTCAATTTGGGCTTAAAAATTGAACAACATATTGTGCGATTGTGAGTGGGGGCTTTGTTGCGTACATTCTCTCTCCTTGTTGCCAACAAGGATTGATCGAGTTACGAATATTGTTCTTCATTCACTTTTGTTTATCCTAGAGGGCCTACCTTGGGGAAAAAGTACTCACCCAAGGGAATGACTCAACCGGTAACACTCTAAAGCCAAGAGTATTTCCAGCTAGGATATAAATGTGGATATTGGACGAAATGCCAATATCACGCAGTTGACTCCGACAAGATGGATCCGAAAGGGGACTCTTGTCGTATGGGTCAATCTCCACAAACAGAAAGTCCTTATTAAAACCCATGTGCTAGAATTTTCTAAAATCCTTTAATCTATTTGTTGGTGCAAGAACGGTCATTCTGAAGCCGCCCCACACTTTTACGGTCTTCTAGTAGAAATGGAAGGCATGCCATGGGAGTTTCATGGGTGTTGATGCTTGGCTACCCCGTATAAGTGAGTGTCGTGGAGGGGAGCCAGTGGGGTCAAGCATCTAACCATTCGCTAGAGATAAGCGTAGCTGGACTTGTCCAAGTGGGAATCCAACAAATATTGTCTTACACATCCATAGGATTGTACTTATTCTTGGGTTACAAAATGCATTGCTTGATCGAAAACATCTCAAAAACAAACACTTAACATCATCCAAATTTCAAACCCTTTTTTAGGACAAATACAATTGACTCAATCCATATGTTATTGTTTTCCCTTGGGATTCACATCCTTAGAGGTTTCTAAACATTGGCTTATATCTCAATTTGTCTTCTTAAGTAAACAATAGGAAACCCTTGCCTTAAGTTCATTGAATTTCCACATAACATATCTTGTGGGGTTTGAAGAAATTAAGACATTGGACATCTTAGTTTGAAAACCTAATTGAAGAAAGTGTTTTTGGTAAAATAAATTCATTAAGCAAAGCTAAGAAAAATAAACTTTCATATGTGTTGAAGACTCATAATCCCAAAGCTAAAATCATTGGTTGGAAATCCAAAAATGAATGTTCAAATGAAATCATTTCTTGGTTACAAAGGTCATTAGGAAGCATTTGCATGCTCTTCAATACCTAGGTCTAGGCAAACAAGGTGTACCTTTTAGGTTCATCATAGGATCAAAACGTATCAAAATCTTTTTCATCCATCCTTCAAAACATCAAAACAACATCATCTCACAAATCACCTTTTGGAAAATCTTGAAATCATCCTTAAATATTAGGCTTTGTGGAAAAATCAAAATCATTGAGACTAAAATCCTTGAAAACATTTATCAAAACACCTTTGGCTAGGCATGTGTAGATGCATCCTTTTGCATATACTTAGTCAAAGTTATCAAAATCATCTTGTCTAGCTTAGTGTATGTAGATGAATCCTTCTTCATATGCTTAGTGAAATAATCATCTTGTTTGAATAGGTGTGGGTAGATGCATCCTTCTCCTCACACATATTCAAATCATCATCCTTTGAACAAAGCTATCCCTTAGATCATCATCCAACATCTTAGGGTCTTTTTGTTCAAAATCTAAATCAAAATTAAAATCAAAATCAAGGACAAAATCTCAAATCTCAAATCCAAAATCAAAAATCAAAATCCACAAGTCCTAAAAAACCTAGTATCTCATTCAAGATTTATCAAAATCCAAAACATCCATATCATCCATCCCTAACATCATCATCATATCATCACCTTTGATCCTCAAGGCATCCTAAAAACTTTATACTTTGGGACATAAAATAAAGATTGATTCAAAGAATCAAGAGATTCATCTCCCATATTCTCAAGGATTGATCCTTGTTTTATGGTTCTAACTAGATCTCAATACAAGAAGAGTATGGAAGCCAACAAAGAAACACCTGCTTCAAGCGATCATAGCCAAACAAACGCATAAATGAATCCAGCTGAATCAAGCAATCCATTGACCCTCTCATCATCACAAAATCAGCATGAAGAAAACCAAGGAGAGGACCTTAACTTTGGAATGTCTCGCAAAGAAATGACTGAAATGCTTCAAAATCCAGAGAATCATAAAATCATCAACATCATGATGAGACTCAACTCTTCGTTATACATGCTTGAACTAGCAAAACAAGGGACCAAGTTGCCTTTGGATTTTGACGTAAGTACCATAGTGGAGACATCATTTCCTCTAATCTCATCCACCATTCACATCTCATCCACACCCCCATCTCAAAACATCAAGCAAAACATTCCGCAAATCACAACATTGTTTGCTCCAACACAACCCAATGTTAATAAGGGAAGTGCATTTCTCAATGCACTTCAAACACACCCCCTTGTTAATAATCAAAACATGGACGCAAACACCACATTGGAACAAAGCATACCCAAAAACCCATTACATAAAAATGTTCCTCTCACATTCTATCATGATCCATCATCATCATTTTTTCACGCAACACCTCAAACCCCTCTTATCACAAATTCACAAGAAGAGGGAGATATGTTCGGACCAAGGGGCATATTTGACACCACAACATTCTCGCAAGGGCTCACACCTCTTACATTTCCACCTCTACCACCATTTCCATTATCATCCACATCACTCCTTGGTTTAGGGCTTCCCCCTCTACCAAGTATCAATCAAAAAAATATCCCAACCATCAATCAAAGCATTACACCGAATGCCCAAAATTTGTCATTGATATCGCAACAACAAACGACGAATACACAAGCAATTGCAACATCATCAAATACCCCATTAACATCATAAAGCATGGTCTCTCAACGACCAATCACATCAACAGCACCATCCATCCCGCAAAACACCAACACCACCTTCACAAATGCCATTCCAAATCCACCACCACCAACTTTCACCACATCAAGCCAATACGACGTAGCATTGCAAGCTGCTTCCCAAAGAGGATACCAACAAGTTCAAAAACAAAAAATTGGAAAACAAGCCACTCAAGCCGCACAAGTTGCCCGAGCTGCACAAGCCACACTGCAAGCGTAACAAGCCCAAGCTTTACTGCAACAACAACAACAACAAGCCGCTCAAGCTGCCCAAGCTTTACTGCAGCAACAACAACAAAAGGCCGCTCAAGCACAACTTCTATTGCAGCAACAAGTAGCACAAGCACAAGTCGAACAAGTGCAAGCTCTATATCAAGCACAACAAGCACAAGCACAAGCACAACTTCTTGCACAAGCAGCGCAAGTGCAAGCATATCAACAAGCATTAAAGCAGTATCAAGAGCAACAAGAAGCAGCAGAATTGGCATCCCAACAAACGTTGTGGGAACAACAGTAAGAACAACAAGTGTTGTTGGAACAACAATAAGCGCAACAAGAAGCACAAATCTTAGTGCAGCAACAACAAGATCAACAACAAGCATTGTTCATACAAAAGCAAGTGGAAGCCTACTTTGCCCGCCAGAACATACAGATACCATCGAACAACGCATTGACCAACCCATCCATCCAACCAACAATTGAAACACCCCAAAACACTTTCATACCACCCCCTGATCCACAAAATGATGTGATGACACAACTTAGGTTACTCTCGCAACAAGTGCTCGACCTTCAATCAGGGCAAACAACCAAAACACCAAGCAACTTATGTCCCTATCCATTTGATAGGAGCCTAGAGATGAAACCATTCCCCAAGGGATTTGAAATCCCCAAATTTGACAAATATCGAGGGCTGGGAAACCCTGAAGATCACATCAGGGAATTCCAGGTTCATTGCATGGAGGTCGCATATGACGATACTTATCTGATGCGGCTATTTCCTAGGAGCTTGGCAGGCCCCACTATAGAATGGTTCTCTCGCTTACCTTTAGGCATTAGAACATTCTAAGAAATTAGGGACGCATTCATTAAAAATTATGCATGCAACATTGCAATGGATGTTAGTCTCGAAGAACTCTCAGCTCTAAAACAAGGAAAGGGTGAATCATTCACCTCGTTCCTACAATGATGGCGATCTAAGGCCAATTGAAGCAAGTGGACCATGCCAGAAGAACAACAAGTGTGCACCATCATAGCCAACCTTGAAGGCCACTTGGCATTTCATCTCAAGGTTCAAGACATCACCACATATAATCAACTGATCTCCAAGGCGCTTAGCATCGAAAGAGCCCGTGTGACCCAACCCACGGAATCAACATAATACCATGAACAACAAAACAACCGTCCACCATCCAATTACAACGATAAACCTTGTACATGGGAAAGAAACAAAAATGTTACAAATGATGGTGTCGTTAATGCCAAGGTAGTCATTAGTGCCCCACGCCAACATACACCCGCACCGCAAATCCAAATTCAACACCAAAACCACCATCACACAACACACCAACCCAACAATAATCCAACCATCAATAATCTCAATGACCAAAGAGGACCACCCCAACGCAAAATTTATCCAAAACAAAAATACACCATTTTGGGGGAGCCACTTGAGGACATAATGAAAAAGTTGATCGACGAAAAACTCATCAAGAATCCTACATTCGAGAATTACCAAGAACCTGATGTCAAACCTCCTTGGTATAACGAGAATCAACTTTGTGAATTTCACAAAATCAAAAGCCACACCACAAACAGCTGCATGAGACTCAAAAACATCATCCAAGATCTCATCGATAAGAAAATCATAAACGTGGAACAACCTACGGGAAATCAGGATCTTAAAATATATACGAATCTAATGCCAAACCATGGCAACCAAGGGAATAACAAGGATAAAGTGAAAGGAAATGTAAATCATCTTATGAATCTATCGTTGCCTCACTAAATGAAAACTACATGGTAATCACCATCAAGGGCGCCCATGCCGAAGAATGTGGAGTCACCACAAGAGGCAGCAAAGTCACCATCGCAGGATCATCCCAACCAAATAGATTCCCTTCATCTAGATCTGTGCCGCATGGCTACAATGTTGTAGATCAACTCAAAAGAACACCAACACACATCTCCATCATGGAGCTGTTAAAAATCTCATTTGCGCATAAAAAGATCCTTGAGGAAGCATTAGCCTCATCCACTATCCCCACAGATCTCGATGCTAAGCAATTCCAAGCTATGGTCAGAAATATCATAACGCCTAATCTCCTTACATTCTCTGACCAAGATTTCCCCGCCCAACCATCTCACAACCGTGCACTTCACTTGGAAGCGATTGTACACAAGAGAAAAATCAAAAGGGTCTTGGTGAATGGAGGTGCGGTTTGAACATCTGTTCTCTCAACCTCATCAAGCAGTTGAAAATATCAAAATATTCCATCGACAAAGGAAAGGGCATCACGATAAGAGCATATGATTACCAAGAAAGAGTGTCTCAGGGCATGATTAAACTCCCTATTCAAGTAGGGCCAATGCTCATGGAAACCACCTGTCAAGTTTTGGACCTTGACTTGCCATATAATATCCTCCTAGGACGCCCATGGATCCATGCGATGAAAGTCGTAACATCAACCTTCCACCAATGTGTGAAATTTACACATAATGGACAAGAGGTCACCATCCATGGAGATCCCGAACCATTTTCATATTGCAAAAATCTTGAAGCCAAGTATTACAAAATCCCCCAAGTTCCAAAGAATGATGAGGGCCCATCCACACCATACATTGACCCTGCCACTCTTGTGTCCACTTCTGCGACAGAGACACCCGCCATCCCCACCATCTCTGATATCAAGCTCATCATCCAAGAGGATGGTTGTGGAAGCTACAAACTCCCTAACAATGCTTTTGTGATAGGAGAGTTACCACAATCTCCTAGATCACAGGGACGTCCACAAGAAAATCAAGCTTCCACATCACAAACGTATCCTGAAGACTATCCCAAATTCACAAGATGGGGAGACCTTGGCCATGAGGTTATTGAAATAGATCCATCTCACATGTTGTATCAAGATGAAAGACCGGAAGCTAATTTACCAATGGATGAAACAAGCAAGGGCCTACAAATGATGCTTGCAATGGGCTACGACAGAAATCAAAGACTGGGACAAAATGACAATGGGCTCATAATACCTATCATGCCAGAGACTCGACCCATAACAAATATTGGTCTTGGATGTACCCCTCCGAGAATAACCATACGTGGCCGAAGTGCTCTGATTAGAACGGTTAATATTTCTCCTTAGCCAATACTAGCACAAGTACACTCACCAATATTCACAGCCAGAGACACATATAACTTTATAACTGACCCCTATATTAGTAGTGATGACGAGGATACCATGACCAATCTACCTAGGTTATTTGAGGACACCACCCTATGTATGATTAGCACCATCTCCTTTGAACTAGACCAACAAAATCATGAGATCCATTTAGTATATCCCCAACTGATCGACTATGACCAACGAGGACCGCCAGTTCTTGATACATTCAAAAATGATGAGGCGCTCTCAAAATTCATGGGATTGAGGGATAACATTCTAGATGGGGATCATAAAGTAGGGTTTATAATGGAGTTGGATACACAGGCCTATTACGGGGAAATGATTGAATCCTTCAGTCGCAAAAGTGAGAAACTAAGAATCATATCCAAGTCCTTGAGTGAAAACCACACTGTGGCACTCTCTAACAAGAAAATAGTAAAAAGAAAGGACATATCCAACGATGAAAACCTCTTTGAGGCACCCGAGGATGAAGGATTCAATCTTCCTCTAAGAGCTATTCATTAGGAGAAGTTAGCAATCTTCACCAAAAAATGCAATCATGTCAACCTAGGAATAGAGGAGGCCCCGCATATCACATTTTATGCAGAATCACTATTATCAGGAGAGCAAGAACTCCTAGCAGCATTCCCAAGGGACAGACAAATAAACTTCGTGTGAGTTATGCTGACATGCCAGGGCTTGATCCAGAGACTGTGGTTCATCATTTAGCAGTATATCCAGAAGCAAAGCCGGTCAAACAAAAGCTTTGGAAAATGCATCCTCAAATCACTCTGTTAGTCAAAATGGAGCTAAAAAAGTTGTTAGATGCAGGATTTATCCGATCAATCGATTATCCAGAATGGGTGTCAAATTTGGTACCTGTTTCAAAACCTGATGGAGCCATTAGAATCTACACGAACTTCAGAGATTTGAACAAGGCATGTCCCAAGGATGATTTCCCGCTTCCCAACATTGACATGATAGTAGACATGACAGCAGGACATGAGATGCTATCACTAATGGACAATTTTTAGGATACAACCAGATCATGATAGCAAAAGAAGATCAACATAAGATGGCTTTCACTTGTCCATGGGGACCTACTCTGGAACATGATGCCATTCGACCTAAAGAACGTAGGAAGCAACCTATCAAGGGCCATGACATTGATATTCCATGACATGATTCATAAAACAGTCGAAGACTATGTTGACGACATTCTAGCTAAGTCAAGAAAAAGACAAGATCATATAGCAACCCTAAGTGCTATCTTTGACAGACTAGAGGAATACAAAGTCAGACTAAATCCCAAGAAGTGCGTCTTCGGCATACAATCAGGTAAATTGCTAGGATACATAGTGTCCATGAGGGGTATTGAGGTGGATCTGGAAAAAGTAAAAGCAATCCTCAAGATGGAAGCACCAAGGACATTAAAACAACTGAGAGATCTCCAAGGTAGACTTCAATCCATCAGACGGTTCATAGCACAACTGGCAAACAAGCAGAACCCATACTCTCACCTACTCCACAAGGGAGTGGCATACAAATGGGATACAAAGTGCAAAGAAGCATTTAACAAAATCAAGGAATATCTACTAACACCACTAGTTTTAATGCCACCCATCCCAAGAAAGCCATTGATCTTATATGTGTCAGCAACAACAGTATCCCTTGGAGCTCTCCTAGCTCAGCATGATGAAAACGGAATGGAGAGGGCTATCTACTACATCAGCAGGACAATGGTCGGTCATGAGCTAAATTACTCATTCATCGAGAAAGCTTGCCTCGCAGTAGTGTTTGCATCCCAAAAATTCAGACATTACATGTTGGCACACAAGATAAAGCTCATTGCGAAAATTGATCCCCTCAAGTATCTCCTATCAAAGGCAATGCTCACAGGAAGAATGGAAAAATGGGTAATGATATTATCAGAGTATGACATCGAGTATGTAGAGCGGAAAGCCATTAAGGGACAAGTTATTGCAAATCAACTAGCAGAAGCACCCATTTATTCTGAGAACCCTCTTGTCTCATAATTCCCATATGAATCCATTTTTAACCTCAACATAACTGACCATTGGAAACTATACTTCAATGGTTCATACACACAACATGGATCAGGAGCTGGTGTCTTCTTCA
The DNA here is from genome assembly GCA_007258455.2 of Sequoia sempervirens. Classification (NCBI taxonomy): domain Eukaryota; kingdom Viridiplantae; phylum Streptophyta; class Pinopsida; order Cupressales; family Cupressaceae; genus Sequoia; species Sequoia sempervirens. The sequence continues at coordinate 118,019 of VDFB02255481.1, read as the reverse complement.
TCACCCCACAATTGGATTGCATACCGAAGTCATACAAATTGGAATTTCCTTGCACCAACAACACAGTAGAATACGAGGCTTTGACTATAGGCCTCAAGATAGCAGTGTAATGGAACATCATAGCTTTTAAGGTGTATGGAGACTCTCAGTTGATCATAAATCAGGTCAATAATGAATATCAGACTAAGGATGATAAGCTCACTCCATAAAAGAAATTTGTGGAGACTCTAAAGGAATCCTTCATTGACATAACATTTGAGAAGATTCCAAGAACCAACAAAAGAGCAGCAGACACCATGGCTACAATTGGGTCCCTATTAGACATCCCTCATAACGTGCCGAAATATGAATTTTTGATTGAGGAACTTCTCGTTCCCACATTCGAGGTACCAGAATCAGAATATGTGTGTGAAATCGTTGGTCCTGGCAATCCTTGGTATCATGACATCTATACATATCTTCGAATAGGAGTCATACCCGCTGACCTACCATCGAGCCTAAAATGAACCTTTGTTAAAAACGCATCCAAATTTGTGATCCTAGGTGATACCCTATATTGTAGAAGGATAGAAGGTATCTTATTGTGATGCCTAAATGTTGAGGAGGCATTAACCGCTCTAAGCGAGGTTCACAACAGTATATGTGGCTCACACTCAAGTGGAATGACCATCGCCAAGAAACTGCTGAGGATGGGGTATTATTGGCCCACAATGGAAAGAGAAGCACATGATCATGCTAAAAAGTGTCTACAATGTCAGCAGCATGGGGACCTCATCCATGCTCCAGCTCAAGAGCTTCACCCCATCGTCACACCATGGCCCTTTTCGTAGTGGGGCCTCGATCTCATTGGAAAAATCACACCCACCTCATCCAATGGCCACAAGTTCATCATAACTGCAACTGAGTACTTCACAAAGTGGGTAGAGGCCATACCCGTGACATATATAACTGGAAAGAAGATCTCAAAATTTATCCTAAACTATCTCATCTATCGTTACAGTGTCCCACAAGCCATTATCTTAGATAGTGGGACACCATTCAAGAACCAGGAGGTTCGTGACTTGTGCGAGAAATTCAAAATCCAGCATCGCTTTTCCACCCCGTACTATTCCCAAGGCAATGGCCAAGCAGAAGCCATGAACAAAACCATCCTCAAAATCCTTAAGAAAACAGTCAATGACGCAGGTCGTGACTGGCACTTGCAGCTTAATCCCCCCCTCTGGGCTTATCGGACCAACATTTGCATACCCACCGACGCCACCCCCTTCTCCCTGGTCTACGGATCAGAAGTCGTACTCCCCATTGAGATCGAGCTCCCATCCCTCAGAATATCATTGCAAAACCTCATCACTAATGAGGACTACCGGGTGTCAAGATTAAACGAGCTAGAGCTACTGGATGAGAGATGAATAGATGCTTTAAATCACTTGCAAGTCTATCAAAATAGACTCAAACGGAGCTACAACCAAAAAAATCAAAAGCAGGACATTCCAAGTCGGAGAGCTAGTCTTAAAAGAAAATCAGAAGAATGTCCCAAACCCAAATAGCAAAGGCAAGTTTGAACCCAATTGGTTGGGACCTTTTGTCATCACATCAAGTTATAAATCAGGGGCATATCAGCTATCAACACCCAAAGGGGAACCTCTGCAGGAGCCAATGAATAGCTCCCATCTCAAAAAGTTTTATGCCTAAATCTTTCAAGGTATAGAATCAAAAAATCTCAAAAATCAGAAAATGTCCTGAAAAATGATCACTTTGGCAAAAACCTGGCAAACAGGCGTCTTGGTGACAGCAAAAAATAAAAATAAAAAATCGTCCTCTAATGAAAACCACTTCGGTGGCACTTTGGGCAAGTACCTTGGTGAAAACCTAGCAAACAGGCGCCTTGCGTAAATAAGCACTTTCCATCCACCAGGATTTGTATGGCTTGTTCGGCATCATCCCTCCATCTTCCATCGCATTCAGGCCTCCATCCATCACTCATCCACTCGCATCCGCACCATAGCTTGGTCATGTTTTCGTATCATATTCCCTCCTAGTACTACTCGGCCCATCCTCAAGGTCAGTTTGTCCTGCCTTTTTCGGAGTAGTCTATTGCATCACGCTAGGGGCATGCTCTCATCGGATTGGATTCGTGTTTATTCTTAAAGTCCTCAAATCAGAAAATCCAAAAACATCAAAACATATCAAAATCCAAAAACAGGTCAAAAAATCATCAAAAAGTCAAAAACAAGGTCATCTTGTCGAACTACGTCGTCTCTGAGCTTGAACGTAGGCAAGGTTGATCTTTGATCATCCCCCGAGATATTTAGTTCAGTCTTATAGGAGTCTGTCATAATAAACTGACATCTCATCATGTATATTGTCATATGTAAATTGGTCAAGTCGTCAATCAAACTACGTGGTCTCTGCGTATATAACGTAGGCAAGGCTAGTCTGTTGACCAGCCCTCGAGACCCCTAGGCTAGGTCTTTAGGTTAGTCTCTTGGTCAAAATCTCAGAAAATCCCAAAAACATTGGAAAATAAAAAAATCAAAACATTTGAAATCTCAAAAAATACCAAAAACAACCTCAAAACATTGCAAAACATCAAAAACATCCAAAAATTTGAAAAAAATCCATCCACCTCATCTCACTTGCACCCGCAATAATTACCATCCATAATAAACTAATCTCCATCCTCAATCTTTGACAGGATAATCGGAAACAAGTCTAGCAGATCAAAAGTGAAAACTCAAAAATGTCAAGTCTAAAGTCTAAGTTAGTGTGTAAGCAAGTTGGTTATCTCTTCGTATTGGTAACTCATCATTTGAATTGGTCCCATATCAATCATCCCCTAGAACACTTTGGATAAATGAAATGATGTGTCGCCATCCACTAACATGTCCTAGGATGAATCCTTCCTACAATGGGCATTATCTTTTGGCAATAAGTTTCAGTTATCATCCTTAGAAAACACATCCTCTTTTCGTTAGTGGTATTGAAGAGCATCAGTTTGTTTGTTTACTCTGTCTTTATCTTTTGACTTATCTTATTTTGTGCTCATTCCAAGGACGTCTTAATGATATCCCAAAATAGAGGATTTAGAGAAATAGGAATGGGGCAATGATCATTATCTTTTTATCTGATGTGCCTGTTGGACGTTCTTGTAATATAACCTCAGCGAATACTTGCTTTTCTAGGTATGTATGGAAGAGGTCTAGGGCAACTTGTTGACTATTACAGGGATAGGTTTACCTTTTCGTGTTTTGGTCTGAGGTGTCTGAAACTTCTGAAGTACATCCTAGCAAGGTTTTCGTATGTCGTGTGAACAAGAATACTCCTATCTAATTGTCAAGTCAAAGTCCATCACACTAGGTACAATGCCATCCCGGTTCCCTATACCTTGATGCATCGTACCACGTGTGTTATCAAACATAAGGAAATCGGTCCTTTGAAAATCCCAATTCCTTAGCAAGTAATCATCATCATCTGCATTTGCATCATCTTGTGTCTTGTTGAAATGACTTCTTTTCTTACTAACCGCACTAACAAGGTACTATGACAGTTGATCATCATCACCATCATCGTCATCAATCCTGCATCCACAAATCATACGCATTGCATAAGAATATCATATAGGAAACATACACATTGCATTTTTTTAAATAGTTTATCATAAACATTCTTCATAAATAGGTGCATCCATGTCATTGCATTTCACCCATTACATTGCATCTCATGGAATTATATCGATCATTGCATAAACATTCATTTGCATTTCACAACCATTTCATATTACCATCTAAATCATCACATAGCATCTATAAAAGCATTCCATAATCATTTTTGCATAATCATAAGCAATAGGTATATAAGCATTTAATTCATTAGGCATACACACTTGCATAACATAAATGACATCATATCATCACATTACATTCACATTACGCATCAGCATATCACTTTGCATTAACATATCATTGCATTACATACATCATCAATAATTACGTTTAGGATAATAACATTTGTTATTCTAAGCATCTCATTGAACCATCCCATTACATCCATCCATAAATCATCTCATATATAAGCATATTCCACGCATCATTGCATATACCATAGATCATATCATTTTACATATTAAAACCCATATCACATATTGCATTGGCATAAAATAAAGCATCATCATTGCACATCATATCATAGGTTAGCATAATATAGATCTGTTAGTCATAATCATAATGCATACATCATTAGAAATAAATGCATCCATAGGACATCACTGCAAAGCATATAGAAATAAACCATCCATGCATAAAGGAGAACATAGTACATCGCATCAAAATCGGCTCATATATATCATATCATCAATGTCACTGTCATAGTACAAAGAATAAATCGGATCACTGTACATATGTGTCAATCAGTACAAAACACCCATCGGGCTATCAAAAACGATCCCATAAGGCACAAAAAATGTATCATCTGAATCAAGCTCGATCTCTGTGAATACTACCATCGCCCTTGTCACCATGACCCTCTGGTGGTCTCTGGCTGGCCCGTTCTAAGTACTCTGGGACCCACTCTGCTCTAGGTACGGTGTCATGGTAAGCTCGACGGTAGTACTCTATCTCTCAGATAGCATCCCTGTAAGATCGTACTAACACTGTACCCTGGGAGGAGGAGGCTGTCATACTCTCGATCTATTGTCTGCGGCCTAGCTCTGTGGCTGCCTGTAGCTCTGCAGCCTGTCTTTGCTGCATAGCCTAATCCCTCTCTGCTTTGAGCTGCTCTCTCTCAGCCCTCACCTGGTCTCTCTCTGTTGTCAGCACCTGAACCTGGGCCTGCAGCTGCGCAATCAGCGCATCCCAACTATCTTCCTGTCCCTGTGGCTGTACGTGAGCATGATCCTCACCCTCGGCTCGTGGTGGTGGGACTAGCGACTCCTGTTGCTGATCCTGCATATGGACATCTCCCTAACCTAGCGGAACTGGGGGCACACCTGGCAGATCCTGTCGAATCTTGACCCTCAGTCCTCGCCCTCGTCCTCTCCCTCTGCCTCTAACCTTGTGCACCTCTGGATCCTCGCCTAGAATGGTCAACCGAAGAGGAGGTTTGAACCAGTCTCTATAGGCCTGAGTGGTCCTTGGATTTTCCAAGCCCTGATCATAAGCCCACGGTCAGGCTACCAACTGCCTGAAGCTATCAACTGCCTCGGAGGTAGGAATACCATGACCCCATCACACCTATGTCATGATGCGTGCAAAGATGGCTACATAGTCATCATCAGGCCGATCCTACGGCTCTTCGAACTGACACTACACGCGCCCGGGTAGGTACCTCTCAATCATCGTGTGCTCGCGCCCCTGCATATATCAATCCTGGCGGCAATAAAAGAGTTGAGCAGCATCATCAACCCATTCGGGCCGACCAAGGTATGGATGCCAAGTAAAAACAAGCATCTCGTCTAGGACCCGCCTCTAGTAGGGGATCCCATGCTCGCCAGTGTGTGTGAAGGACACACCGCCTCTGTATCATGCCACGAGGGCATCCTCTACCCCCATCGAAACTAGAACAACATGTGCATGTAGCATAGAAATGTGTTCCCTCGCCTAAACATGAAGAAGTTTCACTCCAGCCCCCAGCGCTCTGCCATCCACGTATATGTACTTGTGAAGGTCCCTGTAAAGTGAAGCCAGAAGGACAGGTCCCCATGCAAAGCGAACTGGCCTGTCTCGGACCATCCGCTCCCAGCAATAACCCCAACTGGGATTGAAATATCACCCTTGTCAGTCTGGGGCAACCAAACCCGAAATGATTGCTACAACTGCCTAGCGCAAGGGAGGTGCTATAACCCTGTACCGCTCGAGCTCAATCTGTCCCTCGCAGTAGATAATGTCCCATGTGGTGAGGACTCTGATGCAGGACTCGCGTCCCTCATCCATATCATATATCACCCGTCGGCCATGAATAGGCAATTGTAGAATGCACCAAACGTCCTCCAAGGTGACGGTCGCCTCGCTAGTGGGAAGATGAAACGACGATGTCTCAATGTGCCACCTCTCGGCCAGCGCTGACAACATCCCTAGGTGGGTGTGCACGGGTGCCACGTACACAATATGCCATAATCCTATAGCTCCCAGTCAGTCCTGGTCCCTGTCGCTCAAGTCCCGTAAAACGCTTGCCAAATCTCGCAACTGGTGCTCCCGAGAGTAGAGCTCCCTGGGCCCGTCCTGCATCAAGGAAAGTCACTGTGTTAAAATTTTTGAAAAATTCTTGGTGAAACGCTCCAAGCTCGTATCTAGCGTCGTAATTTATGAAGGCATTGCAGTTTGATTTTACTCAAACTCCGACGCTCGAGCCCAAAAAGAACTAAATGGCACCGCCGCCGCACACTTTATCCTCCAGCGTCGCGATTTGCCTAAAAAGGGTGCCATTGTGCCGCACTTTACCCAAACCGGCCCGCCGAGCTCAAGACCAGCATCAGAGTTTCTAAACTCCTAATTGAACCACTACGGTGCTAAACAACATCGCTGCAGTGCAAAACAGCCTGGCGCAGTGCAGTTTAAATGCCGAGTGGCACTATATACATCGCTGGAGGCGAGCTCCCCTTTTAAAGCAGTATAAAAACTAAGCTTGGGTAAGGGTCACATACCGGTGCCCCGATGCTAGGTGGCCACTGGTATGTCTGAACTCGGTCTAAAATGTGTAGGAGAAGCTGTCGTTGCACCATATCGCCGGAGGGTCAGAGCTCGAATCTCAAGTTTGCTAACAGAGGTGTGAAAATGACTTGAAAGTGACCCTTCGGGCCCCTTTTAAGCCTAAAAATTAGGGTTTTTTAACCCTAAATAGCTGTCCTGCTAGGGTTTTGGACCCCCGAACTTGTTTTGGTCCGATTAAGGCTCGTTTTTCATCGTTTTATTGCGTTTAGACATGTTTTTAGCCTCCCGGACCCCTTTCGGACCTATCGGGTACTTTGTCATCTTTTTTCGCAAGATCACCCAAAAATTAAAATTTTCGTTTGATCTCTCGAGGGGGCATTATAATGGCATGTTTTCTCTCACCATGCAGCAATGGGGCAAGTTTTTCTTTTAAATATCAAAAAATTTGGATTTGATCGAGATCGGTTATTCTTTGAACCAATGCAACAAGTGCATTGCTTCAAAGAGGGGAAAAATGTAGACACGTAAAATATACTGATTGACATTGTGCATCTGATCCGACTTACTAACATGTTTCTTCCTGAATCATCCCTTGGTCTAACCATTTAATCAAATTCCCCTATCTGATTAAATTCATCAATATTCCACTCTTGATTAAATAAATTATTTTATCTAAATCAAGTCATCTCTTTTGTTAATTAAATCAATCCATCTGATCTAATTATCCCTATTTAATTAAATAATCAATTTATTTGATTAAATCTCTAAATTCTATCCATTAAATTAAATAAATTAAAACCTTATTTGATTTAATCTAACACCATCCCTTTTAATTAAATAAATCAAAATCCTTATTTAATTAGCCTCTTATCATATTCTCTCTTATTTGATTTAAATAAATCCATAAATTTGAGTCAAACAAGGTCACATCATCTAATCTCCTATTAAATTAATTAACCCTTGATTAATTTAACCTCATCTCATGTCACATCCTCTAGATAATGCAAGTTGCACATGAAAATAGATTTAATTCATTTATTAAATCTCTATTTTCCTCACAAGGCATCTTTTGGAATATTCTCTCAATTTGAATTCAAAAATTCCAAGTCAACATGTACATCCAACAAGGCATTTAAAATCTCTTACATGTCCTTTGCCTTGAGCCAAGTGGCATTTATTGCATTTTCCCTTCCCTCTTACATGTCATTTCAACAAATTTGAATTTCAAATATTTGCATTTATTGGCACAAACCCCAAATCTTGCATCCATCATCCATTCATAGCTTGACAAGTGGCATCATATCATTGGATGAATGTTAGTCCCACATTGCTCAAATTTGGGCATTCATCCATCTTGAAATTCTATAAATAAAGGGCTCATATCCTCATTTCATCATCCACAAACATTGCAAAGTTATTATGCTATAATATTTAGCCATTTCCATCCATCATTGAATTCTTAGCTAGGCTTTTTGCAGATTTGGCTTGGAATTCTCATCTTTCATCAAAGTGGATCAATATCATCTTCAACATATCAAGATTTCATCATAGGAATTGGGAAAGGGCCAATTTTCACATCAAATTGGCACCAATTCCCCCATGGGATCATGAGTTTGCACATCAAATTAGGATTTAATCTTTGTTTTATCTATTTCATTGTGTTCTTTGTTATTTTCATTCCTAGTTTGAGGTTGTAAATGGATTTCATGGGGAATCCTTGTTTTAGCTTGCAATTCCTTGTTTAATTTGTTTACTCATTTTTTTTTGCAGGTACTAGGAAAAGGGTTCACACACCCATAATAGCGCTTTTGACCGATTAAGTGGCACATGTCATGATTTGGCGCTTTGAATTCCTATTTTAGCGTATTCAAATCAAATTGATAAAGTTTGTCAAAATTTGTCATTGATTTTGTTAAATTTTTATTATGTCAATGTTGGTTTGATATGATTGATTATCCTAATAAAAAATAGATGATGTTCGACCTCATGATAGGCAATGTCTGATGTTTGATTTGATGATGATTATCCTCATGATAGACGAGGAATAATTATAGTTTGATTGACGTACCTCATGATAAGCGAGGTTGATTTGATGCATTAATGATTAACCTCATGATAGGTGAGGTTCAATGATACTTGATGATTTGACCTCATGATAGGTGAGGTTCAATGATGTTCACTCATGAGATTTCATCAAAATTCTCACCAAGAGCTAATTAGTTTTGATAGGATAATTGATGTTTGATGATTCGACAAAAAGTTCTAATGTTTTGAAAATTTCCTAATGATAGGAGTCGTTGGAGAACCTTCAGGTTCGAGAGCGATTTTTGTGGACATTTGATATGATACCTTAGTTGGCACAGCCTGATACGACTATTATTACACGTTGCAGACTATCTCCTCTTTTATTCATGCCCCATATTAGGATTAATCGAGGTCTATTGACAGCGCTAGCCGAGAGGTGGCATAGTGAGCACAACACCTTTCACCTTCCTACCAGTGAGATGATAATCACCTCGAAGGATTTCTGGCAAATTCTATAGCTTCCCATTGTTGGAGATGTCATTTATGATTCTACATAGCAAGGTGGGACTGATGCCCTTCGTAGAGTGTTTCAGGATGATTGGATTGCTGGAGAGTGGATTCCATGGCATGAGATGGTTGATGCATACGCCACTTTGCCTACAATGCTTGGTGGTTTCATTGGAGGATTCCTTAGTCCTAATCGCAGGTCTAAGGGATTCTCCATTGGTTGGGGCCAAGTTTTGGAGAGTATGGTTGTTCGTGGCACCAAATTTTCTTGGGGCATGTGTATGATTGCCCACTTATATCATGATTTACATTCAACTGTGTATCTCAGAGGTTGGAGTTTATCTATCGGTGTCACTTTGCTTCAGGTATGGGTGTGGGAGCACATAGATGTCACACATCCAATGCCAGTCAGACAGAGACCACCCATGAGACCATATGTGTTCAGATATGTCAACCGACTTACTTAGTTCAGACTGGGTAAGTTAGAGTATTGGAGGAGAGTGATCGATGATATAGAGTATGTGACATGGCATCCGTATCTAGATTGTGATCATTGGGATGATGATGATATTCAGTTACCATTTCTCTATCAATCGATGATATTGATTGGTCAGACTCATTGGGTACTGGAGATATTTTTTATCAGACGGGTGTATAGACAGTATGGGATGGTTCAAAGTATGCCCCAAGGTGTTTCCCATTATGCCCATCGTCAGTTAGATTCTACAAATTGGGGGCCTAGTTTATCATATGATGTTGTTGTCCAGGAGTTTCAGGCCTTGCAGCTGTTTGAGTGGGATATCTGTGCTGATATTGTTGAGCCACTATTTAGAATTGACTATGCTGAGTTTCTGGCTTTGCATCCTTTTCCACGTTTTACTGTTCCAGATGAGCCTTCCCCATTACCCACAGAGGAGGATGTTTCTGTTGCACATGGTCGAAGACAGAGGAGAGAGGAGTTGAGGCGGAGGATGTTGGTGTTGTTGGTGAGGAGGATGTTGGTGAGGAGGAGGATAGTGGAGAGGAGAGTAGCAGGGATGAGAGCAGCGGTGATGATTATAGATTTGATAGTTGAGAGGTTGCAAGTGGGTCAGGTCCTGCCTTAGATATGTCGGAGGAGACAGTGTCGTGTAACAGGTAGGTCGTGAGGGATGTTTCAGAGCAGCTGTAGATAGCGGACCTTCAGGTGTAGTTAAAGATTGTTCAAGAGTAGCTTGTTCAGGTGTAGGGTTTACTAGAGCAGACTCAGGCTCAGATGCAGGCACATGCCTAGTCACATGTAGAGGCTCTAGCATAAGTGTAGGCTCAATTAGCCACAACACAGTCATAGATTATAGCATTGACTACCGAGAGGGATGCTGCTAAGCAGGCAATAGGAGCTGCTCAGACTCAGATTACATCTTTGACAACCGAGAGGGATGCTGTCAGATTTGCAGTAGAGGGTGGTTAGGCTACAACTGAGAGATTACAGAGACTAGCAGATGGTACCTCCCTGGAAAATTATATGCGAGAGGTTGCTCGTATTGGTGGGGAGGTAGAGTACTATAGAGGTAAATATTATGATGTCGCCCCTACCGAGCAGTGAGTGAGCTATAGGCAGTCTCGATCTAGCAGGAACCACTCTAGGACCGTCAGTGCAAGAGTCACACAGCGTCTCCGGAGAGATCCCAAAGATCCTGGTACAGGTAGTGGTGGTGGGACCCATACTATGATGCATGCACCGTCTGGAGCCAGTAGTACTTAGCTTCGGATGTGATTTCTCTTTTGTATTTGAAATGATGATGTACATTTTGATTACAACCATTTTTTTTATTATATATCTCTCTTTTTTAGACATCATTGTATACTTGACATTATTATTTTGATCTATATGATATGCAATGGACTCTTTCATCCATATATGTTCTACATGATTCTATGATGGATGCATTTACTTTCTATGTTCTATATGTTATATGATGATCCTTTTACTATGATCATATGGATGCAGAGTATATCATGATGATATGTTATGATGTATGATGTTTTTTGTTATGATGTTATGGATGTAGTTTATATTATGATAATATGCTATGATGTTTTGATGTTCTTTTATGATGATGTATGGATGCTTGATGTATGCATGATGTACGGATGCATGTTGTATATGTATGATGATGTAATTACATATATGGTTAATGATATGATGTGTATGAAATGATATATGTTATGCGATGTAAATGGGGTGTGTGTTCTTTTATTTTGGTGTAAATGCAAATATATGATGTAATATATGGATGAAAATGATGTATGTTATGTGATATAATAAATGGATGGATTTTTTATATATGATATATGATGTAATAAATGGATGGATTAATGATATATGATATGATAGAGATTTATTGTAGATGAAGATGGTGTATGATATATGAATGTTTGATGAATGTTTTGAAAATGCAATGATAGAGATTTATGTTTTTGAGATTTTCTTTATGTAATTTTATGTGATATGGAAAATTTGATATGATAAATGCAAAATGATTTGATTCAAATGTGTGAATGATGAAATGATGATTAAATGCTTTCTAATGTTTGAAAATGAATTTGATGATGCAACTATATGATTATGAGGATGTTTTTGTTAATGTCAAGTATACTCAATCTACTTATGAGAAAAGATAATTGTTAATTTGAATCCTTCACGAGTTTTAGTAACAAATACTCTGCAGATGCAAAAAATATTATGAATACAATCTAATTTAATCATGCAAATCTACATACAAAAATATTGGCATTTTAACAGTACTTTTTGTGCTTTGTATCATCATTGAGCTTTAAAAATGTTGAAGGTACAAGCACCAATGGTATAGTTTAGACCATGATGACCTGAGTACTACTTCCATGATTTTTTTATATTGCAAGCTAACAAAAGCATCGAGGTATAATTAAACCGAGATGACCTGAGCATTTCTTGCGTAAAACAGACAAGAATTAACCACTTTCCTATGTGAATTGGAATGTCATCCATGATACTTTGTAGAGCACTTCCCGCGAAAATTCACACAGTAATTATGATTAATTCACAAACAGCAGATAAAGAAAAATATCATTCTCCTTCCTTGCTTCTCTAGTTAAATACATCATCGAGTTACTCCAAAGAAATGATAATAATGATCAAAGTACAACATATCTCACATTTGCTTAAAGTATTTCAATCATTATTCAGATTAGATCATCCATCCTAATTTTATGATGTTTTTGTGATTTTCGAGATTTTGAGCAAAGACCTATCCTAGGGACCTCGAGGGCTGATCAAAGATTAGCCTTGCCTATGTTATACACGTAGAGACCACGTAGTTCAACTGACACAGACTCATGTTTTTGGATTTTTGATATTGACCTTTTTGACGTGTTTTTGGATTATCTTATGTGAAATGGATGTTTGATTTCTTTCCAATGATGATTGTTGTTCCTTGTTGTGTTGTGTTTTGATTTTTGCTTTCGCTTCTTTTGTTTTTCCGTTATTTTTCTATTTGGTTTAGCTCGATGTTATTGTCCCTAATGATGTTCAGATGTTGCCCCCAATGAGGTTCAGATGTTGCCCCCAATCTAGGGTGAGACATGACCACGTGATATGATATGATAATGGATGTAAAAAATGATGGTGAAAGTAATGACTATGACGTGTCCAAATAGATGGGGGAGCTGATTCGAATCACAAATAGTGCCTGTTTCTAGGTTTTCACTATATGTTTTTATTGCACTTTTTCAGTCTTTTTGATTTTTTTGTATTTATTTATTTATTTATTTATTTATTTATTTATTTATTTATTTATTTATTTTGTATTTTTTTGTTTTTTTATTTTTTGTATTTTTCTATTTTTTTGTATTCTTTTGTCACTAGGATGCCTGTTTGTCAGGTTTTCATCAAGGTAACCATTTTTAGAAGCTAATTCATGCACTAGCTGATTCAGGTATAGAACTTTCTGAGATGGATATTGTTGATAGGTTCATCAAACAGATCCCCTTCTGGTGTAGACAATTGATATGCTCCTGATCCATACACTGATATGATTACAAAGGGAGTTAGGTTCAAATTTCCCTTTCTTTTCTCTATCATGTTGATTCCTAGGGTTTTCCTTTAGGACTAAGTCTCCAACTTGAAAGACTCTAGGTTTTACCCTGTGATTGTAGCTCCTTGACATTCTTTGTTGGTAGGCCTTTAAATGATTGATAGCTTGTTGATGTCGTTCATCCAGTAATTCCAGTTCCTGTAGTTGAGAGAATCTATAATCCTCATCTGTAATGATACCCTTCAGTGAGACACAGAGTGATGGTATTTCTACCTCAATGGGTAGGATGGCCTTTGATCCATACACCAAGGCATATGGTGTAGCTCCTGTTGGTGTTCTAATGTTGGCTCTGTAGGCCCATAGTGCAGGATTTAGCTGAACATTCCAATCACGTCCAACATCGTTTACCGTTTTCTCTAGTATTTTCAAAATTATCTTGTTTGAGGCCTCTGCTTGGCCATTTCCTTGTGGATAATATGTTTTTGAGAAACGATGTTGGATATGGAATTATTCATGTAATTCCTAGATGTCCTAATTTTTAAAAGGTCTACTATTGTCTGTGACAATGGATTGGGGTACCTCGTACTGACAGATGAGGTAGTTGAGTATGAAAGATGAGATCTGCTTTCCAGTGACAGTTGTTAAAGGAACCGCTTCTATCCATTTTGTAAAATATTCTATTGCTGTGATGATGAAGTTGTGTCCATTGGATGAAGAAGGGTTTATTTTTCCTACTAGGTCCAGTCCCCACTGACAAAAAGGCCATGTTGATGTGAAAGGTTGTAACTCTTGCGCCAGCGCATGAATTAGATTACCATGAATTTGACATTTCTGACACCTTTTAACATATTGATAACACACTTTCTCCATGTTTGGCCAGTAATACCCTAAACGTAAGAGTTTCTTAGCTAAGGTTAGCCCACTTGAATGGGTTCCACAAATACCTTCATGGACCTCTCCTAAGGATATTTCAAATTCGTGATGTTCCAAACACCGAAGAAGAGTACCATCTAGACCTCGACGGTATAGGGTGTCAGCAATCAATGTATGTCGAGTGGATTGATGGATAAAGTTACACTTTTGGTTTCTAGAGAGATCAGGAGGAAGGATATTATCCTTGAGGTAAGTATAGATCTCTCCATATAGTGAGGTTTGAGTGTCGGTTATTTGGCATATGGTCTGCAAATCAAGATTATTGTATGTAGGGTTAGATAGTTGTTCCACCATAAACTCATAACGACCTTGTTTTTCTGGTAATTTCCAAAGGGAAGCAATTGTCACCATGGCATCTGCAGCATTGTTCTTTGCCCTTGGTATTTGTTCGAACTTGATATCCATGAAGTACTTTTTAAGATCATCTATAATTTTCTTGTAAGGCATGAGCTTTTCATCCTTTGTCTGATACTCATCATTTACTTGATAGATGACAAGTTGTGAGTCCCCATACACTTGCATTTCTGTAATTTTCCATTCAATAGCTACTTTGATGCCAATAATTAATGCTTCATACTCAGCGACATTGTTGGTACATGGAAACATTAGCCTATAGGATCTTGGGATGGTGTGCCCTTGAGGTGTGACAAACAGGATTCTCACACCAGACCCTCTTTGTGTGTATGATCCATCAAAATAGAGCCTCCATTATTGTGTTGTAATATTTAGGATGTCCACATGTAGAAATTCAATGTTCATTGGATGATGATCTTGTAGTGGAGCTTTAGCTAGATGATCAGCTATTACCTGTCCTTTGACGGCCCTCCTGTCAACATATTGGATAGCTATTTCAATGGGTCTATTTTTGCTATGATCTTGACTGTATGAGTCAACATGTAGTGTCACAACTGTTAGGTTGCAAATACTACTGCTAAACAAGCCTTCTCTATGAATGTGTAGTTTATTTCATATTCATTGAGTGTCATGTTGATGTAGTAAATAGCTTGTTCTTTTCCTTTAGAATCCTCCTATGCCAATAAAGCTCCTAAGGATATGTCAGTTATTGTGATATATAATATCAATGGTCTCTCTGCCGCAAGTGGCATGAGTATTGGAGGTGACATCAATTATTTCTTTATCTGGTTGAAAGTTGTTTCACAGTCATGATCCCACTTGAATAAAACATTTTTATGAAGTAGATGATTAAATGGGTGACTCTTGTCTATCAGCTGGGAGATAAATCTCCTGATGGATTGCAACCTACCTTGTAGAGACCGTAATTGACTGATATTTTTAGGCGGATGCATCTCCATTATTGCTTTAACCTTAGCTAGATCTACTTCAATAACCTTCTCTGACACTATGTAACGAAGTAGTTTTGTTGATGTTACCCCGAACACACATTTCTTTGGGTTCAATCTAACATTGAATCTTTCCCATCTAGTGAATATTTTATCAAGGATCTCCAGATGTCCTTCCCTGGTGTATTATTTTTCTAATATGTCATCCACATAATCTTCCATGAAAGTATGCATCACGTCATAGAAAATAGTGGTCATTGCTGGCTAATCTGTTGCACCTGCATTTTTTAATCTGAAGGGCATGACATTCCAACAAAATGTACCCCAAGGACAAGTGAAAGCCATATTTTCCTAATCTTCAGGTGCTATTTTTATTTGATTATACCCTGAGAAGCCATACATTATAGATAACATGGCATGTCACGTTGTTAGATCCACAATTATGTCAATGTTGGGTAAAAGAAAATCATCCTTAGGGCACACCTTGTTTAAATCTCTGAAATCCATGCATATTCTAATGCTATTATCAGGTTTTGATACTGGCACAATATTTGAGATCCATTCTGCATAATCTATGGACCTAATAAATCCTACATCCAGCAATTTCTTCAGCTTAGCTTTAACCGTCAGGGCGATGTGGGGATGCATCTTTCTCAATTTTTATTTGACTGGTTTGATTCCTTTTGGTAGCAACAAATGATGCATGAGGATATTTGGATCTAATCCTGGCATGTTAGAATAAGACCATGCAAAATTGATGTGTCGTTCCTTAAAGAATTTGGTGAATGCAGGTTTCTCTTGTTCTGTCATGAATGTTGCTAGATGTAGGATCTTTTCCTTTTCAGTTGTTCCCAGATTTATAGACTATGTCAGTTCTACCAGTACTAATGATTTGTCATGGTAATGCTCTAGGAGAGTGTCAAATCTTCCATCCTTCAGTACCTCAGAAAGGTTTTCACTCTTGGATATATTCTTTATTTTTTCTTTTTCAAAATCTAATGTTGCCTCAGAAAGGTTTTCACCATTAGATTTATTTTTCTTGTTGTCATTTTTGCAATAGGAAGATTTGGCACCCTCCTATTGTGAAGCGTCGTTATGAGTGTTATGGATAGAACTAGTATCAGGTTCATCACTGCAAAGATAGTTTATGATGGCATCATCATTTGAAAAGACTAGTAAATGAACAAGTTCGGTGGGTTCCCAGTCAATAAGTTTGGGATGTCTCAATGGTAATAAGTCATCAGTTTGAGTAAGGTCGACAGTTGTAAGTGTTCCAATAGCTAGGTGGTCAAAGTTGTTGGTAGGAAGGTCGAGGTCTATAATAGTACTCACCTCCAAGTTGTTTGTCTCACTCGATGTCTAATCGTCCTCGCTTGAGTCATCAATATTTGTGGATCCCATAATAAATGGTCTATTTCTTGAACTTTGTCCCTCCTCTCGTAAGGGTGTATATGTTTGAATGACATCAATTTGTTTTTAAATGTATGATGTAGCAGATAAATGATCCCATTCATACTCATTGGAATTTGTGTCGGAACCATCTCTCATTTGTAGAATTATTTCTACCACTTTCTGAGTTTCTTCCTCTTTTGCTTCACCTATGTAGCCTAATCTTGTTTTATCTTTAGGTTGCAGTGTTATAGGTTGAATAGGTTCAATAATACCGTCCTTTCTCTTGCCGATTGGTCCTTGACCTTCATAGCCCATTTTCTCTAAGATAGCCTTCCCTTTTCCATACTGATCTATTTTGATGCTGATATTTGTTGATGTTGAGGCTTCTTCATCCTTATATAGCCAATTGAGAATGGCTTATCCTCTGACTCATCTTCAAGGGTACCTGCTTTTATAAACCTTTCATTAAGAGCTATGATTGGTTGTGATGAACTTGGTGTGTTCAATATGGGTTGTCCATATGATTTTGGTGACGGTAGCAATTGTGATAGACACAAAGATTACTCAAGGGAATATTCTCCTAAGCCTTTGTCTTTTAACTGAACCTTGTCTGAAAATTGTTGTGATAACTCATTCATAGGACATTCAGTATTTGATATAGTCGTGTCTGCAACAATTGTTTCATGTACCTGATCTTTCTTCTCAACCCATTTAGATATGAAATTGGGTTGTCTTTCACCATTGGATGAAGTGGAAGTGTTGACTTCTCTGTTGTGAGGTACCAAAGTGTCTTGATTTTCTTTTAACAAGTTGCAAGTCTATGGATTATTGTTGTCAATTGATATGGTGACCTGTCCGTTTATTGGAAATTTCAGACATTGATGGTATGTCGAAGGTACTGCTTGCATTTCATGGATCCATGGACGACCCAATACTATTTTATATGTTAGATCCTTGTCTAACATTTGACAAACAATGTTTTTAACAATCGGCCCTACTTGAATTGGAAGTATGATAAGCCCCTTGGAAGACCTTTGCTTTTCATCATATGCCTTTATTGTTATCTTTCTTCTGGTGTCAATGGCATTGTCTGAATAGCCTAGTACATGAATTAGTTTTAAAGTACAAATATTTAACCCAGCTCCTCCATCTATTAAGACACACTTGACACAGTGTTTATGGATTAGAACCTCTATATGCAAGGTTGCATTGTGTGGGTGATTTAAAGACACATCATATTGTTCAAAGAATGACAAACAATGAGGTGTGGCAAGATGTCCCACCATGGCTTGGAATTGACAAACATCCAAATTATTGGGGACCGTTGTAGCTACTAGAGCTTGTTCCAGAACTTCTTTATGTGATGGTGAAATTTTGAGAAGTTATAGAATGGATATTTGTGCGGGTATCTTTTGTAATTGGTCCATGATGTTGTATTAATGCGATGTGGGAGTAGTGTTTTTGGATGAAACTCCTTTTAATATCACCTTGGACTACCCCCTTGTTGTTATATTGACTTGTTGATGGTCTTGTGTTTCCCTAATCTTTAGGACATTGATTTGATTGTCCGATGTGTTTGTGCTTGGTATCATGTTGAGGGATTCAATGTCATTGATGTTTATGTCATATGTCTGATTATCAATGTCATTTTTCTCAACCTCAAAAAGGCAAAGAATAGTGGTGTCATAGACATAGTTTATACTTTTTCCTTTACCACTTGAAGAAGACTTTCCTTTTTCTTAGTTGGGTAATGGATTGGTAAATGCAATGTGATCATTGTTTTTCCGATGCCCTTCGACAAACACCTTCTTTGCTTCGATCAAGTCTTGCATCAAATGTTTTAGTTGCATACAGTCATTTGTTTTGTCCCTTATTCTTATGAATTTTGTAATAATCAACATCATTCCACCAGGATGGTTTTACCTTTGGCTCCCAATTTTGGGCTTCTGGTAGAGTGATAAGTATGTTTTCAATGAGCTCTCTCATTGTTGATTCCAAAGTTTGTCCAAATGGGGTAAATCTTCATTGATTGGATTGTCTTTGATATAATGGTTGAGATTCCCCATTGTTGGTGTTATTGTTTTGTGTAGTGCTTTGATTTTTTTTTTGGTTTTCATTTTGATTTGTTTTGACAATTGTAGCTATCAAATTGAATATTGGTTTTGTATTGTCAGTTGTAGCATCAGTGCTTCCCGTATTTCTGTTCTTCTTCCAAAATTTTGGCTTGTCGTTGTTTCCATAGTGATTTTTGTTGTTTGGTGTATCATTGTAGTGTTTAATCACTCCTCGTTTTACTAGGGCTTCTTCAATTTTAAGCCCATTCTCAATTACTTTTTCGGATGTTGGGGGACATTGTAGTTCGAGTCTATAACTCATCTGATCATTTAAGTTGTCAATAAATAATTCAATCTTCTCCTCTTTAGGTATAGATCAAGGATATCTAGCGAACAACTTTCTCCAATGTTCTAAGAATGATAGGAATGTCTCGCCATTTTTTTGTTTCAGGTTATACAAATCTTTTATGGATATGTCATGTGTTATGTTGAAGGAGAATTAAGAAATGAATTTTTTGACTAGTTCTTCGAAGGATCAAATCCCTGGAGAATACAATGGGCTCCCAAACTCCTAGGAAATAACCTCATGACGTATGTATCTTCTTGTACAAACTCAAGGCTCATTGTTCTGAATTCCCGTACATGGTCAATCGAGTCTGATTTTCCATTGTATTTGTTGTATTTAGGAAACTCACAATGCCTCGGGAAGGGTATCATATCCACACATGGATGAAAAGGGTAAGGACAAATGTCCTTTAATGAGTATTTCTTTGTGGTTCCTGTTTGCATATTTTGAATCTATTCCTACAAATTTTTCATTTTTGTTGTTAAAGCAACCACTTGGTTTGTATCCTATGTTGGGTGATTTTGTTTCATTTCTTCTTGGTGTTTCTTTCAATCAATTCATGTCAAAATCCTTTGGTAGTTTTGCGCCTAACTCCGCTAACATCAAGAGATACTTCTCCATGTCTTGTTCTAAGACCTTTTCCATAAATTTATGAAAACTTGGATCATGTTGGCGTGTTGTATATCTTCTTGTGTTATTTTGTTGGTATCTTGTTGTCAAAATTGAAAAAAAGGGTTTTCTTCAGTCATGTTTGGATTTTCAATTTCCTTTTCTCTGAGTTTTTGTCTTTGCAACCTTGTCAAGATTGGCATACAAGTTTTGGTTGTTTTCACTAAACTTGGATCTTATGGGTTGTGATTAGTGTCAATTTGATTTTAACATAACCAAATGGAATAATGTATTCTATTGATGAGGCTAAGTTTGAAAATCTGATTACTTGAGTTTTTGTTTCATGATGGTAGGATGTTAGAACTTGATGAGGAAACTTTGACTCAATAATCCGGATTTGTGTTGGTAAAGGACACTTTTTGTTTTGCAAGATCTAGGTTTTATGTTTGAAAATAATTGTCTTGTAAAAACCTACAATTTTTTAGGTTTTTAAGACTCTGTTTGAACTGTAAAATGTTTCTGACTAGTAAAAACTTATGTTTCTGATGGAAACAAATCTAACAGATGTTTCCGAAAGGTCTCTATTTTTTAGTTTTGTGGAAGCGCTAATACAGAGGGTAGACGAGCTGAAACAAAATGTATAAGCACCAAAAGGTCTGGTAAAAGCACTATCAGACAGAGCAGAAGCGCTAAAACAGACCACTGATGCGCTAAAGACTGGTGAATACTAGCAATGTTTAAAACTGACATAAGCGCTATAACTTTGATAAAATGCACTGAAACATACTGTAGAAGCACTGTTTTTGACAGTAGATGCGCTAAAATAAAGCGTAGAAGCGCTAGAACAGACTATAGAAGTGTTATGACACTATTTTTTGATATTGACAGAGTTGGGTTTACTATTGACAAAAGTGCTATAATATCTGGTAGAAGCACTAAAACAGGTGGTAGAAGCATTGTTTTCAATTGTGGAAGTGCTATAATAATGTGCAGAAGTGTTATAATAGATGGTAGAAGCGTTGTTTTGTTTATTTCCAAGCGGGGGGTGGTAATACAGGTATTGCAGCTGCTATTTTTGCTTTCTCTTCTTCTTCGTCTAAGACTATGGATGTTGTGAGAAATTAATGGGGTGTTTCATTCTTCTCAAAAATGAATGTTCTCAAACTGCTAATAATATCAATTTGGGTACCTTCAATGTGTACGTTATCGGGCTGAAATATTGGTGTGGTTAGCCCTGGTTGTTGAACAAGAGTTGTAGGTCACCAAATGGTCATAAGGTATGTTGTATGATGGTTTCAATATTTTATCACAATGTTTACTCACTACCTATTGTCAGGCAGGAGGTAGTAACATGGGTCTTCCTACTGCTATGTTTTCCTTTCTTCC
This sequence comes from Sequoia sempervirens, assembly GCA_007258455.2. NCBI lineage: Eukaryota > Viridiplantae > Streptophyta > Pinopsida > Cupressales > Cupressaceae > Sequoia > Sequoia sempervirens. The sequence goes on along the minus strand of VDFB02255481.1, from coordinate 96,767 downwards.
TCTTCATTCAGGATGATGGATGTTGTGAGAAATTGATGGGGTGTTTTGTTTTCCTCGAAAATAAATATTCTCAAACTACTGATAATGTTGGTTTGAGCACTTTCAATGTGAGTAAGGCTATGTTGTATAATAGGTGTTATAAGGCCTAGCTATTGAATAGGAGTTGTAGGTAACCAAATGGTCATAAGGTGTGGTGGTAACTCCCTAATTTTGGAGGACAAACCTAATGTTTCCAAGATTTGTCTACTGCAAGAACTGATCAGGTCTGGTGGAGTATTCTATGGCAAGTTGTGGGATGGAGGATTGATGAATACGTTGACTACAATTAGGTTCTTGTGAAAGAGCTCATCTTTGAATATAGGCTTGTGAATACAAGGGCTCTACAACATAATCATCAGTGTAACCTCTAGAGAAATCATGAAACATATGAATGAATGTTCTATGATGAAGCAAAATCTTCCTATTCTGAAACAAGAAATGTCTTCTTTTCAAAAGGTTTTTGTAACTAAGTGGTTTCTTGGGTTTTTTTATTCTTTTAGAAAGAGATTTCCTGACAAATTTTGTGGTTTTCTAATCTCTAATCATGTATTTCTCAATTTTATTTTGTCCAAGTTGTATTTTTCAAGATGATCTTTTATCTGAATTTTAATGATTTTGAAATACATAGCAATCAAATGTAATAGTTGTTTTTAAGAGTTGTAATCTAAACAGATAGTGTATGTTCAAAAGAACCATGCATGGTCCTATTTTCACTAGTTTGATAACAATAAAGTACTTCAGGTAGACTCACTCTTAATAGTCAAAAGGTCATCATTATACTCAACAGCCCACATCTTAAAATTGTGTCAACTCACACAGTCGTGTCACCCCCTAGAGGGCGCCCATGTTTTTGTCTTTTCCAAGTGCGTACTCAAGGTTAGATTTTTTGACCCCCTGAGCAAACAGTCTGTGGAAATTATATGGTGAGTGTCTTGGGGGCAGATTCTTCCCTCCCCTTACACTGCAAGTATTACAATGTCTGGTTACTGACTCGGGTGGATACTACACTAGGTTCTTAGAAAGGGTTTCCGTTCAGAGCAGCAAGTGATAAACTCCCTCAGGAGACCTCCCAACCTTTAGAACAAAGGTTTTGGGGATGGTTATCATGCACACTTCCGACAAAGGTGGGTTTCCCCAGATTCGCTTTAAATTTTAGAGTGGGGTGGAAAACCTAGCTTTGGTTTTTACCCACTTAGGTCGTTCCCATAGGGTGAGTATTTTTTTCCACTATAACAGGCCTTCTAAAGGATGTAATAAAGCTTGAAAATGCATAAAATAAAGGATGAGTCTAGCTTTTTGGATCACCTAGTTAAGGGGAGAGCATATGCCTATCAACCATACAAACACATAAATCAACTTGTTCAATTTTTAGAGCACAAATGACAATTTTCTATCTATGTGAAGATGTTGCTTCACAATGAAGATATTGCTCCACAAAAAGACATGGTGTTCATTTTTAATCCCAAATTGAAATGTTTGGTGACTACCCTAGATTGATAAATTTTAAACCAAATTGAAGAAATGACTATCCTAGGATTGGTAAATTTTAGACCAACTAAAGAAATGAAGTTACTGGCCACGATCGCGTCTCATCCAAATAAAAATTTACAAAAGTGTTATAACAGAGATTAAAAGTGCTATAGAAATTCTCAAAAGCACTATAGAAGGTGGCATAAGCGCTATAAAATCCTTCAGAAGCTCTATATAAATCGTCGGATGTGCTAAAACAACTTTGAAATCTGACAGTCGAACTGTGTTGAAAGCTTTTTGGTTGAAGTGCTAAAACAGTCCTCCAAAGTGCTATAGTTTTCGTCGGAAGCGCTATAGTTTGGCTTAGAAGCGCTGCAGAATCTTCTAATCATGCTAAAAGAGTTATGCCAGATTCCTATACGAAAGCTTTTCAGAAAAAAATGTTAAAAACATGGCGTTAGGCCCCACGATGGGCGCCAAAATGTAAGTGTGGAATAAGTATGAGTAAAACAACTAAAACACTTCTTAATGAAACATTATATCAATATTTAACAACAATTAACTAATTTAAAGCACATAAAACTTGAAAGTGTCTCATTGTTTCCTATCTCCAAAGATTTATCAAGTTATAGAGGACTCTCAGATTTGTAAGCACCGTAACTGTTTAAAATGCCTTTCTAGAGAATGGAATTGATGCTAAATGCAATGATGTGATGATTGATAATGAAACTAAAAAGCTATGATGCTACTGTAATCTATACGGATATGAAAATTGATGGATGAAATCTATAGTAAAAACTATGATGCTATCGTGATGTGAATTCTATTGATGCTTATGATTGCTATGATGCTAATTTACTATTGCTATTGCTATTGATATGATTGCTTGATTGTTATGAATGTTGCAGAGTAAATTTGCACAAAGATTTGAGGTCCATTTCCTGTGAAGAAAGGTTGTATTTATAGATTTACGGCAGTACATTTGCACAAGGACAGCACAACAAAGGCTGAGATCCAATCTAGAGATTTGAATGGTAAGAGATTGAAAAGCTGGAGCTGATTATAGGGATTGTTCCTCCCCATGAAAACACCAGGCAAGATGATAGGAAAGATCAGAGGAAGAAGATTGAAGAGGATTGCCTGCAAGTTTGTCCCTGAGGCTTTCCCGTGAATGCCAGTTGAATTAATTAGATTTAAAAAATCTAATTTTTTTGGTGAGTGAATAGAGGAATATTGATTTATGCCTTTATTTGAATATTTTTGATTTATTCAATTTTAGCAAAATAGGAAGATTTAATTAAATAAAACAAATATTTGATATTTGCTTATTTAATAAAGAGGAATATGATAATTAAATAAATCTTTAAGATATCTTTATTTAATTAAGAAAAAATATGATAACATAATAAAATTACACAAATTATTGAAGTTGTGTATTTAATTTAAGATAGAATTAATGGATAAAGTATAGAAGAAATAATAATGATAATAATTAAATAAAACAAAGTATTTAATTTTGTTTATTTAATTAAGAGGAAAATAATATGATAAAATAGAAGAATTAATAGTGAACTTAATATAAATAAATATTTCTATTTATTTACTAAGTAGATGAATTTAATATTAATTAATCAAATAAATCATATTTAATTAATTATATTCTCCAAACCATTTTTATGTGTATACAGTAAATAAAATAAAATAATTTTTAAATAATTTTAAAGTAAAATAAATATTTTTTTACTAAATAAAATAATTCTTAAGTAAATATAAATTTAACTTTTCAAATAAAAATAATATTTAAATAATTTTAAGTAAATAAAAAATTTAAGATTGATATTTCTTGGATTTTTTTGGATAGATATATATCAAATGAATACTTATTGTAGATATAAGACCTATTCACATGATGAAATAGTACCAAAGATTAGAAGTGATTGTATCTTGGGCTAATGTACTCTCATATTTCAATCATTCTAACTCTTTTGGCTTTATATAAATATCAAATTCTAGTTTATGTCTAGGATACACACAACATGACATCATTCAAAGTTCACATTATGTTGATTTTTAAGCTAAGCAACCAATTCTATCGCATTTTAACTTTGAACACATAATTTTCAAGTCTATAATTTATTTCAATCAATTTAACATACTCTAATTTATATATATCTAAAATTTAAATTGCATTTAATTTATACACCTTAAATATATTTGTAAATTGTGTTATAAAAAATCTATATTATACAATTTTATTATATTACAAGAATTAGAACTTGCTTCTTTTAAAATACAACATAAAATATCTCATATTAATGATTTATAAATATCAACATCTACATCAAATTAATAAGAGATATGCTTATAAATACATGTAGTTTGTTTTGTGCAAGGTTTCTAGTCATTTTTAGATCATTTTTTTGCAATATTCTAGTATTCGAGTATGAGCCTAATTGATATCTCTTCAACTAAGAGCCAAAGACTAAAAAGTGTCAATTCTACCAAACTCATCTAAAGAACAATCCCGACTTCATCCATTATAATGTCCAAGGCCTTACACTAATCAAAAATTATTCCCTAATGAACCCACACGGGTAGCGGAGTTGGTTTGGGTTGTGGGTTTGCTCCCCATAGGTTTCGGGTTTGACTCTGAGACCTGGGCTTACCAAATGCACATGGTTTGCAAGTGATTGTGTGCATCCACAAAGGATTAGTCTCGCCTGAGCTCGCCCCTTCTAGACCCCAACTTGACAAAAAGTAAGATCAAGACAAAGTTGGTTGGGTCGTTGAACTAGGTCACAGGGATGCCTTTGATGCAACAAAAAAAAACTTAATCCCTAATGGACTCATTCAAATCTAATAATTTCACCAACAATTCAAAAACATTTTGACTACTCACATACTTTGACTAAACCTAATAATAAAAATAAAACTACCTATGTGAATTCATAGAAATGATGTGTACACCTCATAATGCTTGACTAGAGAGACCTTTTCTTCCCTTTGGGTCCAGACTTTTTAGTCTTTTGAAGGTACACATATACCTCTATAGAAGTAAATTCTTTTAATAATGATTTTTTTTAACTGTACCTTGGGATGACACTTTTCTTGTATACTACGGCAAAAAAGTCCAAATTAGAAAAAATAAAAAATCCCTTGACTGCAAAATTAAAGTTTTTACCGAGTATTTCTCCGTGTATTGAATATTAACCAGCCAAGCAAAAAATTCACAAAAACACGTATGTCGTGACCTCCGAGCCAAAGGTTCCATTGGTTTACTCAACGCAAGTGGACAACTACTCAACTAGGGAGGATATATACATTGTCTATACTCCGTCTCTCCAGTCAAAGCTTGACATTTTCCTCGATGCTGCTTTGAGCATGACAAAAGTTTCTTCACCATCTAGTGGCTTCGATTTACCCAAGAAACAGCAGTGGAAACTCCCAACGGAAACACACTAGATTTTTAACGTATACACAATGAGTATATGCTTTAGATTATTTGTGAGAGAATGGAAAAGCCGGTCAAATATGGTTACTTGAGTCCAGTACACAGCATTGGACCTTTTTTATATAAATATATATAGGAGATTGGGCTTTTGTTTGTGAAATTATTGCTCTGATATAGAAGACAGAGTAGCCAGCCTTTTGAGAAAGTATTCTTATGGTTTATTGTACTGGGTACTGAGTCTTGTTCAGGCTTTCAGAAGAGTTTTTTTATGATATATAGTACTGGGTATTGAAGCTTTTTATGTGGGTGTTCTTGTATGCGAGAGTCTAAGAGATGGGGTTTATAGTTTCAGATACCATGTATTGCAAAGGGAAGATTCATCCATGTTTGGAAAGCCAATCATCTGTGCCAAAGTTTCTGCCTGAGACCATCATTACACTGAGCTTTGCCCTGCCTCCAGAGGACCAGGAGGTTCTGTTCTATCTCATAGCCTGTTCTCTCAATGTCTTTTCATCTCAGAATCAGGGGGGTAATAAGGGCAGCAGCAGAAGAGGAGGAAGTAGGAGAAGCTGTGGGAGTGCTCCACATAGGCTGTCTTTTGAGTGCAGTTGTTTTGACTGTTATACGAGCTTTTGGGGCAGGTGGAATGAGTCCCCAAACAGAGACCTTATCCACAAAGCCATTGAAATATTTGAGGATCATATGGCAGTTAAGAACGGGAAGAAGATGAAGGCAAAGGAGCAGAAGTTGCAGGCTAAGCAGCTGATTACATGGTTGGAATCAAACTGTGATTTTGGGAGTCCTAGTTTTGGAAAACAGAGAGGGATGATAGGTCACAAGGAGGATTCTGATGATGGGGAAACCAACATGGTTTGTGATGATGGAGTGCCCAAGAATATTGTTGGCTCCACTAGGATGAAAGAATATCTGCATACAGCAAGTGGGTCAGAGAGAACTTTTATGAGAAGAATGTTGCCTAACTTTGTGGGATTCTTGACATCAAACCTCTGGACTGTATGGGGCCCTCTGGATCCTTGCAAAGCATAGAATAATCAATTTCCTTGTGTTTTTTCTTTTCTTTAAGTTATGTGTTCTGCAGTCCCAGAGAGACTAGCAGCATAACACTAGGAATTTTGTATACAGGCAAGAAAAATAGCAGCCTAAAAGCACAGCCCAAGGGCAGTATAGTTTGTCCCCAAGAGTTCTGCCAATTTGAGGCACAAATATGTTGCCTATTTGGTATTACTTTATATCTTTGTTCATTTACAGAATCTCTGAATATGAATATATCACTGTTTTGCATAATTTTGGATCATAAACACTACAAGTTTTGATCTGTTTTGCCTTGTAAGATGAACTGTTCACTGGCTTTTTCACATCCAGATAGATGATTCAGTAGTGTGTTTTTATCTGAGAGCTAAATGGGACTTTTACTAATGTTTAAGGTTTTAAAGCATAATGAATTTGCCAAATGAAGCAACGATTTTTCTCTAAGAGACATTTTTTCTACGCAATTGTGGAATCAATCCCACTGTCATAAATCCTATCATTATTATGCATGAATTTAGTCTAGGTATAATAGTTTTCAAACTTGGAAAATTGTTCAACTCTGTTTTAAACTTAATTAAAAACTTGGTTGGACCGTCGAGAGTTTGTATGAGACAAGGATAATTATTATACTCTGTGAAACTCGTCAAGGATGTCAGGTCATTGACTTTAAGCAACAATTGATGATAGTTCAAAAGTCATGTAGTATGTTCTAGAATGTAAATGGAATGCTAATATCACTAGGTAATTCTTTTTAAGCTCTTTGATGTGTGTAAGAGGTGAACAATTCATATGTTAGTTATATGTTTAAACGAGGTTGGTCATTAAATACAACTTCTTTGAACTATAAGATGACACATAATAGTTGAATGGGAAACAAGAAGGCCGGAATTTTGAATTTAAAATTTAAAATTTGTGGGGTCATTTTCAAGTCTAAGCGACCTTTTAATTGATCCTACAAATTATGAATCTAGTTCGAGATAGGAAAAGTGTGAAATTGAAGGATTGAACCAATTCCTAGTCCAATGAGTGCAAATGAAAGTGGGTACATATTGGGTTATATACAAACTCATAGCAAAAAATGCACCACTTATACACTTGTCATCGCATGTAAACTACCCATTAGGACACATGTCAAAGTGAAATCAAGTAACCAACATGAAAAGTAAATATTCACACTCATAAAAAGGATATGCTTATAAATATAGACATCACTTTAGTACACATTCCCTTGTAATGAATGCCCCATGTAAGGACTTACAGACAGGTGCAAGGAAAAGATCTAACAAGTTGCATCTATAAAGCATTCAAAATAAGCACAAAATATAACTATTAATATCATACAATTTATACAAAACTGGCAAGCGGTGCGAATGGGAGAGGAGGTGTAGGTTTCAAATCTTCAAAGGAGGATGATGGAGAAGGGGATTTAGAGGACGCGAATGGGGTGCTACTTGTTTCAGGGGTGGTTGCTCAGCTTATGGATGTGCTTATTTTTGATGGCTGGAATGTTTCTGGGTTTACAGAGGACACGGATGGGGAGCTGCTTGTTTCAGTGGTGGTTGCTCGACTTATGGCTATGCTTATTTTCGGCGGTTGGAATGTTTGTGGGTTTGCTTATGGCGAGTCGTGTGGTGCGGTTGTGAATGTGTTATTGTTGAAGGTTTACAACTGGTTTGCCTGTGTTATTGAGGTGTTTTCTATAGGCGTTAAGAGTAGTTGATTGGAAGGCTAAAGCATTTTCTTTGTTGTTGATGGAGCTATTTGTTGTTGGTGATGAGGCGGATTTTTCCCCTGTTGAGGCCCTGTTTGATTGCAGGGTTTTTGGGGCAACTTGTGTGGCTTTTGATGTTTTTGCATTAGTTGCTTATGTTGGGCGGCTGGTGGAAGCTATGTTGTTGGTAGTGTCTAGCAGCTTGTTATTTCTGTTCAGGAGCCTTCTTTTGTTGCAGCTTGTTCTGCGAGGGTGTTATCTTAGTTTGGGTTGTGGGCCCCTTACTAGGGTTTTGGCTTTGGAGTGGCTTATCTTTGGCTCTAATCAGCGTGTTGGGCCAGTTGGTGTGCTTCTCTTTATGGCTTTCTTCTTGTCTCCCCTCTGCTTGGGTTCTCCTTTCCCTCAAGGTATGCCTTCTCTACTGATTATTTTGTTGGGAGTTGTTTTTCCATGTGTTGTTCTAGCTCCTTTCTTTGTTCTAGCTTTTTGGTTGATGTTTTGTGGAGTTTTGGTGGTAGTTTGTTGTTGTGTATCCTTCGAGTGAACTCTCTTGGTGTGTGCTTCGATTCTCTTGTTGGGATTTTTTCTGTGGAGCGGCTTTTTATGGCTCTAACCAGTGTGTTGGGGCTGATGGTGTGCTTATTTATGTGGTTTGCTCCCTGATTTTTTTAATGCATGGTTTATCTTCGCTCTTTTTCCTTATGGATTTTGATGGTTGATGATCAACAGATGTTTTTCTTATTGGAAGTTAGGTTGATTTGTATCTGCTTAATGTTTCTTAGTGGTTCCTTGAAGGTCCTTCTTGTTGCTCTTCTTGAGCTTATTTTGGAAGGGTTGTTCTCTATTTTGGATGGGTTGTGCTTATTTATGCCCATGTTGTTCGGGGAGATGTCGGCAGCCTTTATGTTGCTAGGTTTTCCAAAGGATGGTATGACTGCTTGTTTTGTTGAAGTGCTAGCTTTCTCCTCAGATCCTATTGAGGTAGATTCTTCTCTTATTGAGGTGGAGTTGGAGGTTGAAAGCTTTTGGTTTCCTCAGTTGTTGATCCTTTTGAGGTGGACACTTCTCCTATGGAGGTGGAGGTTGAGGTTGTTGGAGTTTTCAGGCTACGATGGAGAAGTTGGTCATGACATCCTCTCCAATAGAGAGGAGCTCTCCTTTTGAGGTGGAGATTGAGTTGGCTTTCTAGTTTGACAAGTGTTTTAATGCTTCTATGTACTCTATCTTGCCTTATGGGCTATTAGTTTTGAAAGGGAGCTCTTGCTGCCCTCTTTGTTCTGGCTTAGTGCTACTTACATTGAGTGGTTGGTTTGTTATAGTTTGGCGGTTGCAAACTGTTGGGTTTTCGGTCCTTGAAAAAACTTGATTTTTTTTGGTGTCTTTGATCATCTAAGTAGGCCAAAACCTGGTTGTAAAGGGTTTAAGGTCCCTTCAAAACCTATTTGTTGTAGCTTGAGTTGATTTTAATATTTGTGTATGGTTGATGTTGATGGGTTATGGTTGGTATGTTGATTATTTTTCTAGCAGCTTCTTTGCCTTGTAGAGGGTTTTAGGTCCCTTCAAAACCTTCTTGTAATGGGTTTCAAGTCCCATCAAAACCTATTTTTCCCTTAATCAAAAACTATCTATAGAGAATTAAGTGGATACTACCCATAGAAAACTAACATGATGTTACATAAGCAATTAAAATGATATTGCATTCTATAATTATAGGATACTATAATACTGAAAATTGCATACCCTACAATTATTTCTACTATGTTTTGGTTGTCCATTACCCTAAGGGTAGTAATTTGATGAGTAATACAAGGTATATTCTTGTTCATAATAGAAAAGAGATATCTCAATAGAAGAACATTTTTTGCATTATCAATTATCAACTTTAGGGGAACTTCAAAATAGACTGAAATGTTTTCTTTTATTTAATTGCACACCATCTAAAAAGTAGTTTTCTTCTACCCATTTGGTGAAATAATTAGTTGTAGTGAGAATATGGGTATTGCCCTACACTAGTATGAGGATTAATAGGCCTGATAAAATTCAATCCCCACTACTAAAATAACTCTTCTATTACTATTGGCCTTAGAGAAAGGGTTGCCAATTGTCGTTTTGTAGTAAATTGCTTACACTTCTCACACTTTGTCACCCATTTATATGTATATTTAAACATACCAGGTCAATAATAACATTGTATTTTTATTTTAAATGAAGTAATTGAAGAAGAGTAATACCCGCTGTAGGAATCATTGTGGAATAATTCTAACAATTTATTTCATTGCTCTTTATCCATATACCTTAAGAATGTTCCATCTAAACCTCTCTTGTATAAAGTATCACCCAAAATAGCATACTTTGTTGCCTTAAGCTTGATATTCCTTTTCTATCTAGCTAATAGACATTGGATAATTGAAGGGGAAAAAATTATGGTGAGGATATCTTTTAGAATATTGAGTAAGCTAGAAAATTTTATTTAGGTTCACATTATTGCTCCCACCAAGAAACCTTGGCATTATGGGATATTTCCCTAGAGCATGATAAGACACAATTATTTGATGACTCTTAGGGATTTATTGGTCTACAAGTATTATCAAAAGAGTGTTAAATACACCTACCCTTGAAGCTACATTTCTTGTGGTGCAAACCACTCAATTCAATGAGGCAATAACAAGATAATTATAGAGGATGAATTTCTACAAGATGTTATAAGGGTAATAACAAATTGGGAGAGGAAAAGGATAACTCTAAAAAATTAATGACAAGAATAGTTATGCTTCTTTAAATTTTTCTATAGGAGGGATCCTCATCCCAAGGAGACAATAATGTATTATTGGAGAAGGTTAAAAATTTACAGGAAAAGAAGTAGTGGGACAGTCAAGCCAAATAATAAGTTGAAAATATAGCTAAGAGAGTCCTCAAAGGTGGAGTATCCAACTTGCTAAGATTAACTGGTAACCTTTGGGAATTTCATGATAAATTGAGGAAAGCTATGGATTACGTGCATGATGTGAACCCCAAGTTGTCAAAATTAAATGTTAAATGGATATCAATAATGATGATAATGAAAATAATTTATAAAATTTCAAATATGATTTAGGGACCCTAAGAAAAATCACAACTATATTCAAAGTAATTAAGTTATTGATTAATTTTCTACCTTCCTAAATAAGTTTTAGGCATTCTACTCTTGCAATCTTAAAATTGAATCTCATTCAATCAAATAGCTCTTGATTGCTAGAGAAGTTAGGCCTTGAGATCACTTTTTAAAGAGATAACTTCCTAGTAGACTTAATATTGTAAGAAGTGACAAGTGTCAATAATCCATGAGAGGACCAGTATCAGTCTTCTACAAGAGGGAAAAAATTCTCTATACAAGGATTGGAAAAAATCTAAAATGGCATAAGAGAACTTGAGTTGAATTTGAAAAAGGCCATAGAGCTTGTGTCATACACTTTCTCTATAAAGATGTTCATGTTTCCTTTTTGAGAATTTAGTGTAAGAAATTCTTTAGTTTCAAATATCAAATTATCTCTATTGCATCACTCATGCTTTAGGATTTCTATGTCTACATATGCTATACTCTTGTTAGAATTATGCTAGTTGATCTTCAATGAATGTTGTAAATCTTTCTATTTAATATTTCTTTTAATAGAAAATATTCCACATCTAATATATGGAGTGAATGTTTCTTATAGTGGATTACTAAGTAGAGTTTAATTATTTATGATTAAAAGGCGATTGATAACCTTTGTCTTACAAGACAAGACCAAGTAAATTAAGTTTCTTAGAATAATTAAGAGGTGTGAATTTCTCTTTTATCTTTAGATCTAATATTTGATTTTGTGCACAAGATATAAGGCACCAATCTCAAGTATTAGTCATTTGATATAATTTTAGCATGAATACTTGGTTGGGAATAACATATGATTTAATGATCAATTATGAATATAGGAAAATAGTCTAATGTTATTAGTAATTGTGTGCTTTCTACTTACAAATACACAAATCCACATTTTTGCGTCCTTTAATCCTTTTCTTCTAATGGCCAACATGAATCAAGTTAGCAACAAAGAAACTGTTTGAAATTGTGTTATAAAGGCTTGACTTAATTAGTAGATAGTTTTAGAAGAATTCATCACCTTAAATAATTTCTATTTGTTTTCATTTTATCATTTGAGAGATTTATAAGGGAATACCCCTTGAGTTGTGTAGATCTCAAAGGAGGGTAGAAGAGTCTTCTCTCATGGGTGGTATCCTCGCTCTATTTTATTATGAATTCCCTATTTTCATTTATGAAGTATGACATTCCTTGGAGTCTTTGTTTATGGGAGGCCTTCTAGAGTTCAAAATAGGTTTAAAATAGAGGGAAAATCCAACACACAACACGAGAACTATGTACACCCCCAAGAAAAATGAAGTTGTAGAGAAGATGAATAGGCCATTGATGGAGAGGGATAGATGTATGCTTAGTGGGACTAGTTTGGAACATAAATTCTGGGCAATGATAGTTAGCATATTGTGTTACCTAATTAACAAGTATCCTATATATCCATTCTTTCATTTTAAATTCTTTTACAATGAGCCAAACAATGTCCTTAATACATGTACGTGTCATAAAATTCAAAATTTTGACACATAAATTAATGTGATAACATCTAGTTTCCAAAAAAAAAAACTTTAGAATTTTTTTTGAATGAGATAGATTGAACCACACCATGCAACTTAACTTATAAATTGAATTATAACGCATGTCATTGTCCCAAATGAAAAATATCCAAAAATATGAACTTATTAAAACATAATGATTTGTATCAATAATTTATTAATAAATTTTAAAACAAATATTGATTTATACACTAAATAAATCTAATTAAAATTTATAAAACAAAAGTGTAAAATACACTTTTATCCCCTACATCTAGATATAAAAATACATGATTGTTTTATTGTTGCCTAGACATATGATTACAAAGGTTTGCATTTATTAATATTTGCATTTGATTGGCCATACTAAATTCAACATGTATTTTGGGTAGTACCTATTTTCGAAAATTTCGGTAGAAACTATTTTTTAATTTTTTAATTTTTTTTGCTTTTAGGAACTTGAAGCGTTAAGGTCAAAGATACTAAATTTTGTAGTTTAATGATAATCTATGTTAGACTAGTCTTGTTCATTCAATGAAATGTTCAAACTCCATAAAAGTTGTTGGATTGAGTCAAAGGTTCGCTTTCAACCAGATGAGTTAAAGTGTGGTTGGCACGGCAGTTGAAAGAAAACGGCAAACCTACCATATGTTGAAATTACATAGACGCTCTTTAATTGTGACAAAGATAATGCATTATAATTATCTCATCTAGATAATCTAACATAGATTTTACTCATATATATACATATTAGATTTTTTAATATTTAAATTTTTGGATTTAGATCTAGTTGATAAAAAGGTTTAAATTTGTTGAATCATTCCAAAAACTTAGGTGTATGGTTTCCATCATATTTCTTGTTGGTTGTTATACTGGATAAATAAATTTTATAATATATTTATGTAGATTTTTTAATATTTAAATTTTTGGATTTGGATCTAGTTGATAAAAAGGTTTAAATTTGTTGAATCATTCCAAAAACTTAGGTGTATGGCTTCCATCATATTTCTTGTTGGTTGTTATACTGGATAAATAAATTTTATAATATATTTATGTAGATTTTTTAATATTTAAATTTTTGGATTTGGATCTAGTTGATAAAAAGGTTTAAATTTGTTGAATCATTCCAAAAACTTAGGTGTGTGGCTTCCATCATATTTCTTGTTGGTTGTTATACTGGATAAATAAATTTTATAATATATTTATGTAGATTTTTTAATATTTAAATTTTTGGATTTGGATCTAGTTGATAAAAAGGTTTAAATTTGTTGACTCATTCCAAAAACTTAGGTGTATGGCTTCCATCATATTTCTTGTTGGTTGTTATACTGGATAAATGAATTTTATAATATATTTATGTGAGAATAAAATCTCTTGCATAAATTTAGGTCAATTAAATAAAAGTAATTAGTTATCATATAATTAATCTAGTTATATTGATCGATTAAAATGTTATTTTAGGAAATAAATGTAATGGATAACATATTTAGCTTTGGGATCTATGATAGAGAAATAATGTTGTTGTCAAAATCCAATTGCTAAGGTATAGAAATAAATGCTCTTAGTCTTGTCTTAGGTTCTAAACAATCCCAAAAGATCTTTGTGGATTGGACTCATGCCCCTTGAGACTGAGCGAATCCTAATAACCACTTCACACTAATCTTTAGTATATGAATGATCGTAAGGATGGGGATTTATAAATACTTTTGGGGAATTTTTTAAATCAATAGGGTCAAGTTCACCTAGGTCAACCCCCTTTCAAACCAATTTCATTGCTTTGAGAAAACAATGGAAGATGTGTGCACAAACTTGTAGGTGGTCTATGTGATTCCCATGTAAACTAGGATTCTTTTTAAGCTCCAATTCAATATGTTTCCAAAATGAATGTTCGTTTTTCTTTTTGTGTTCTGTAGATTTACTCCTTATAAATCTCTTTCCATTTTAAAAATAATAATTAAATAAATAAATGTCTTTAACTACCAAAGAATAATGGTTAGTTGCAAAAATGTGTACTAAGTAGATTCATAATGAATAGTCAAAGGGGTGGTAAAGTTTCAATTTAAATTTAAGGTCAATCTTGTGCCACTTGAGATTGATCTCAAGCCACTCAATATTGGCCTAGGGTAGGGAAATGTTGATTTCAAGGCAAGGGTTCAATGTGTTAATATGGGTGTGAATGTAGGGTAATAAATATTGTGTAAATGGAAAATATGTTGGAGTGAGTGTAAAAAATATGGATAATGTCAAATGCATGGAAATGTGAGTAGAGATGAAGAAAACATGTTACATATTTATTTATGAGGCAAGCTTAGCACAAGGATATGTCATTTGGGGATATCTAAAATAAATTTATTTCATCAAAATGGGCCCAAAACTAAATGGGAATTGAAATGGGTATGGTAATTTTATTATTACATTTTACAACAACTTTGAGTTACATGTGAATCTACTATGAGTATGCATTTCAACGAATATGATCATTCTCAACCATACATAAAAAGAAAAATATTCAAACACTCATTAAAAATACATTTGGTCTATGTGAAGTAATGGAAATTCTTGTAATATTTTTGTATATTTCCCTTGGCATGAGTGCTCCATAAGAACATGCAAAATAGATAATAATAAAAAATATGTAATGAGTAGCCTTTGTCACACAAGTGAACTGGGTATGAATAACAAAATGATTTAACATCTTCTGAAAATTCAAAAGTAGAAAAAAAGAGAGAAGGGTTAGAAATTCCATTTGTACATAGAAAGTGATACAAAAATGCTTTTCTCAATTGTGATAATGTGGTATGGAACATTCAATACAACTATGTGACTCTAATTGATTATGGGAAAATGTCGTCTACTTAATTGTAATAATGTGATAGAGTTATACTCAATTGTGAGCATGTAGTAGAATCAAGATCCATCTAGGTATATTGATAAGTCTCTATGTAGCTCTATTCACTACCTAAAATCTCAAAAAGAAGAGCTTTACTAATAATATATGCCCCTCCAATTTCTTGCACATGTTATGTGTAAGAAATTGGACAGTAAAAAATTGAAAAACAAAGTAATATAAATGATATACATAAAAGAATGTAGCAAATCCCATATGTAACATTGTGCTATCAAAATAATAATTATGTAAATGCATAGAGCATGTAAATATGTATCATAACATAAGTATGTGAGCAATTGGGTCTGTGATGATTATCAAGGAAATTTTGCCCCTAGTATAGAAAAATCATAAAGCAAGGATGGACCTAATGGCTAATGTAATCAAATTAAAGATAGGGATGTGGACATAAATAAAATGGTATAAAGTCATAAATTACCTACTTCAAAATCTCCACCTTATGTGTGTACACTTATTTTAGTGACCATATCGAATATATTTTAGTTCTATTTCCACCTAATTTAATCTGTTATAATTAAAAATAATGTTGTAAGTGCCTCAAACCTTAGAAACCTATCTCCTAAAATCTAGGATCATCAACATTTAAAGTCATATATGCCCCTAGTGTAGGAGTCCAAGTTTGAAAAATGGAATTTGTTGTTTCCTATGTTAGAGTAAAATAGGAAAATCAACTAATTAATTATTAATTAAGTCCCCTTTTTACTTTATTACATTTAAGCTAAACTTAGGAGAGCATTATGTTTTTAGGTTGTGTTTTTTTTTGTCTCAAAGCATCTAGGATGAGGACACTTGTCATAATCTAATTTATTCATCAACAAGAATTTCATCTACAATTGGCTTTTACCTTTTCCTTTTATAAGTATTCATTATTGTACATTATAATAATCCTTTAATTCATTAATTCAAAATCCTATTCAAATGCTTTTTTGGATCAATTCAATTCTCCAGGTTGCATAGCAAATCAATTGTTTTTTTCATTGTGATGGGTGTTTTGGTTGTAGGTGATTTCTAAGAGTTGTGGGGTTCAAAAATTAACTCCAACATGGTATCAAAGTACCAAATCTATGACTTCCTATCCTTTTTTGAGATATTTAACCTTGAAAAAATTAGTGCAACTTGGAACAAAATGACATTATCATTGCGTCCAAAATGCCAAACCACTAAGATATATTGAAATGCTCAAATCTAAGTAGTTGGAGTAAAGGAAATTTTTTAGGGGGCATGAATTTGAAAGGAAAAATTATGTACACCTAAATGGAATATGTATAGGTCATACATTGTACTGCAACTTCCATCATTATAACTGCATAGTAATCCATGCAAGTAGTGCAAGAAAAATCTCTTCCATGCCAAAAAAAATCTTATGTTTTCAACAATCACTTACTCAAAAACTTAGTGAAGGTTTATTTATAAGCCCATTTTTCACTCCAGTCAATTGTAACTTATGGTTGTGAAAACTTAGTGCCACCTATTCTCTCCCACATATAGGTCATCTATAGGTAAGTCATTACAAAGAAAGGGAAACAAGATAAATGTTGAAGACTAAATATTGCAGAGACGTCTTTGAGCATTAAATTTTTGGAATTCATATCATTCCCCTTCCCTCTCTCTATTTTTCACATCCATTACTCTAATATTTCATTAGTGATCCATTATAAACCCTTTTCACCTTTCATAGTTATTCCCAAATCTACAAACCTCCTTTATCCTCACCATAGACAAATTTGAAACATTTACCCTCTTGCACACCCTCTTGTGATCATTTCAACAAACCTTCCCCTCATCAATTTGCACACACCACTTGTGTTAGTTTCACCCCCTGGGGAACTTTATCTTGTGGCCACCATTATTGAACACACCACCATCACATTTTTACTTGGTCTACACACACACTACCATTTCCAATCAATACTATTTTTGAGGTTGGAATACACGTACTGAGGAATTGGATGAGTTAGTTCCTTATACAACACACTCTTTCTTTCTTTTCCCAAAGTTTCAAATTAGAATATATCACTATTGGGATCTAATGTCATCCAAGTTCTATAAGTACAAGAATAACAAACATTTTTAGAAAAAATATCCCTAAAAGTGGTAGAGCCTCCAAATCAAAGTTAATTGCACTAAGGAAGGGCGCTTATATGTATCAATGGCATCAAGAGATACACCTAGGCTTGATAGCATAAAATTAATTCCAAATTACTATCAAAATCATCTAACAACATCTATAACTTCACCATATCAATATATTTTCCTTCTAAGTCTAAATTTGCCTCTAGATCTACCAATTTCTAGGCCTACACACTATAATTTTGTATATTCCTTTCATTAATATTTTCAATTTACACATTTCTAATTCCTAGATTCTAATATCCTCAATTAAGGATATTGTATATTTCTAATTGATTTAACTCCACCATAAACCAAATTTTAAATATTATTTCAAATCAAATCTATTGCAATAGATAATGTACTTAACAACATATGCAAAAATGAATGATAAACCCTTGCAAAATGGATAAATGACAACAATTCCCAAAGTGGGTCAATCCTCTTATTACAGGGGGAATTACACTTACAGATAATTCAATTTGCAATAAATTTCAAGAACAACTATAGAAATGTTATTATAAAAATAGGCCAAGTCTATAGGAAATAAAATTATAATACCTAGGCACTAAGAGAACCACCTAACTCTCAAACAAATAGGCATTGTAGGAGCAACCCAAACAAAAAATCAAGGAAGCCCAACTATAATACCTATATGATATTTTCTGATCAGTTCAAGGGTTTTCATCTACTAACAAGTTATATAATTCAAGGGGTTTATATCCTCTAATATCCAATGATAGACACACAAGATGTCCAATTTGTTTGAGTGAAATTAATGGATAAACAAACATGTGTTCTCTCAAACTCTATCTTGTTTAAATGTACAGATTTCAAATTATTTTGCTTTCCCTCCAAAATAAACCCACAAACAATCCTTGGTTGACACCATTATTAAAATTCAATCATCTTATTACATAACACTTGCAACCCCATAATCACGACACCCAATGTAAACACTTACACTTACCTAAGTTACTTTCCCTTAGACCACGATAAATGAAAATGGGTTTACAAGTCAATCCTCAATATTATGAAAAAAGAGGTGATGGAATAGATCTTCCACTTGCTTTCATGGATTAGATTAAATTAATTTTAGTTCTTTTTTCTTGTCACCAATTTGATTTATATTTAGTGGGTACAAGGAAAGAATCTAACTCACTCTAGGTAAGTGTTAAACACATAGGAGGTAGGGTTAATTTTTATCTTTCTACATAAGCATGAAATAAAATGATAAAGTATTAAAAAGAGATAAGAATAATAAGATAAAATATAATACTAATAAGCAGAGTATCATGGGAGTGATAAGCATTAAGAGATAATTATGTAATTATGACAAACATGAGAAAAGAAAATATAGGTCATGGATACAATAAGATCTAGAAGCATAGTGATCAAGACATATAGAAGACATCACAAATGTGTAATATGAGAAATGTAGATCCTAGGTGTGTATGTGAATAAAAATGAATAGAACCCATAAAGTGGGAGTGTAACGCTCGCCGTGCAAGCCCCAAGGAACAACCAATAAAAAAAAACACAATTTTTTTTTAAAAAAGTAAAACAATTAATCATTATACCAAATATTAATAATCATGTACATGAACATGAACTTCATTACAATACAACTAACATAACCAACTATGTTCTTTGGGGCACACGAGGCGCAACGAATTTAACATTACAAAGCACCAACACATAAGATGCCATCTTAGCAACAAAGGAACTTTCAATGACAAGATTAAATATATATATACATAGATTCCATCACAAGATAAACCATGAGAAATCACGTAACCAAATAAGGATACAAGGTTGAAATTTGTATTACATCATCTTTTAAATATACAACATATCCATGATCCATAATTTACATCATGCTTCCCAACTTGTGGGATGAATATAATATACAAGGTTATCAAAATACAAAGAGATCAACTGGAACAAATCTTCAACTGGATGAGACTGGCCGACGAATGCTGATAGGGAACCCAATGGTGTGCGGAGCATGTTCCACCCGACCACCCCTGTGCTAAGAGGTGACAAAGAAGTAACTCCGACCAAGGTTGTCAACTGACAAGAATCGATGTACAAACATACAAGAAATACCAAACATAGAACCATAACACAATACCCAAAAATCAATGAAACAAAACAATAACATCATAACACAGTACCATAAAAATACAAGGTCATAAATATCAATGAGATCATACAAGACCACAAAGTACACCAAAGATATATTAAGGCAATAATCATAAATCAAGATAAATCCCTATATCAACAATCTAAACCAACTCCCATAACCTACTTCCAGAGGAACACAATAAAGTAAACACATGGGCAACTAGGGGAGAGTGTCATCGCATAGTCCTACATGGGTTGTCCTATGCTCTTCCTCCCAACTAGAGGCGCCAGTCCCATCTATTGCTGTCATGTGCCCTTCCTCCCAATAGGAGGCGTCGGTCCATAGGGTGACTCATGTGGAGCCGTAGACCTCTCGTGAAGACGAGGTCACGACCTTGCCAACCACGGCCTTCTCAGCCTTCCATTAGCCTACGAAAGCGCTAATGAAGATGAGGCATCCTTTTTTTTTAATCTTATAATGATATTACTACCCAACCCTCCTAAGTTAATTATTAGGTTTTCACTTGATTACTAACTCACTCGTGGGTTATCCTATGCCCTTCCCCTTAAGCGGGGCATCGGCCCCCACGAGGAGCCACTCTCCCTAGAGACCCAACCAACACCAAAAGAAACAGGGGTTGTACCATTTCAATCATAAACATCGAGATGCAACAATAAAAATAATACATGAGGCATAACCCATCTCGCAAATTAAATACCATAATAAAATCTCACAACTCGGTACACCCCATTCGTAATACATTACTAACAAAAACTCGAGATGAAAAGGTATAAATTCCACAAAAAAACACAATCCTCTGGAAGACTACAGTTTCAAAAATACTTTCACAAGTTAAGAGGGTTCCCACATCAGTGAACTAACAATGTCCCGAACCCAACAATTCTACAAGACTCAATTTCATAAAAAGATAACTTATTTAATTCCAAAATAAATTCCATTTCAACAATATTCACATTAAAAACAAGAATTAAATAATCATTGCTGACATATATTCATAAATTTCCCTTTTACAAGATTATCCTATCAATATTCATAATTCAACAAATTAACAAAAAAATTCCTTTTTATTTTCATATTTTCAATATAATAAAATTGTATTTTGTTCATACCAGAAAAATAAACAAACTGATTTCAGACAGAATTAACTGATAAATTTAACAATTAAATTAGTGAAATCTAATTAAATGAATTAATGAATATATATATAATTATAAATATATAAATATATATATATACATATATTTATAAAAGTTTACACGCGCATTAAAAGTTGTAAAGAATTTTCCTTATAATAACAATTAACATATGTCATTTCGAAAGGAAATAAATCACATACAAAAAGCACGGAAGAAAATGCCCAGCCGCAGACACTCTACGGACTGTTCACGACAGTCTGACGGACTGCCGTGGATAGTTCGCAGACTGTCACACGATACCGCTCGACTGGGTGGTGGGTACGGCCAAGGCCGAACCAACACCCAGTCTATGGTTTAATAATATCAAACAAATACAATGAAGTCGTCAGAATTTCGGCGAAATTCAAACACTTAAGAATTAAATTTACATCCAACATTTATAATTGAATAAATATATATGTGTATATATATATTTATATATATATACATATATATATATATATACTGGAATTTGAATATTTCAAAAATAGAGAATGATAAACACTGTACACTGTACAATTTACCGTGCATGTTTGAATATAAAGAAATGTTTTATAACATATATGTATAAACAAGAATATCACAACCCAGAAATTCGTTGAAAGGAAATTGTTCTTTATACATTTTTATTTTTTTTTAAAACGAAACTACAGTAATACTGTTCATTTCCATATTTCAATCAAAATTCCTTTTTTTAGAACCCAACCGAAATCCCATTTTAACAAATAACAATCCCGATCCCTAGTTAAATTTCCATTGATTAAACAATAATCCAATAGATTTTCTTTCCACAAACATTTGATTTCAAACCCCAGAAGAAAACTTCATACACAGAGAACAAAATTTTATTTCATTTAATACTACAGAAAGTAAAAAATGAGAAAGAACTTGGCATCCTGTAGAGAATCTATGGAAGCCTTATCCCTTTTTTTTTTGTAGAGTTGAACCTTCGCTGCCAATAGTTTCCAGCAACAGATCCCAATCTCCCCTCAAACGGAACCTTCTTCCTCTTCTTCCTCTTTAATTTCTCCAGAAAACAAAACAAGAATGCAATGACGGAAAATGGTTGAATGCAAATTTTCTCCAGAATCCGAACAATAGCCTCCTCCAACAAAGAAAACCCCTTAATAAAATCAATACCCAGGAAACCCTTTCAATTTCCTCTTACCGTGAATACCAGAGGTCACGTCACAAGAATAAAATGAAAATAATTGTTACCCCCAAATATTCATTTTTGTTGCCTTTTTGCATGTCTTTGCATTTCATTTTCTTTATTATGCATTTGATTAAAAATTAAATAGATTTAAATCCACAAAATTGAATTTTTATTTGTTTATTTATTTATCATCTCCACAATACTTCATTACATAATTACTTGCATATTAAAATAATTAAAATCAACCATTTGCAAGATTCAAAATAAATTTAATATTTTTACAACTACTACTAACATTTATCTATTACTTTATTTATTTATTATTTAATATTTTTATTTTATTAATTGTTTAATTATTTAAATCACAACATAAAACCATACACCACATTAGATAAGTCATAAAATCACAATCACATGTAAAGACCAGCGTAACAACAAAATGGCTATGCACAAACCAAAAAGGTACAAGACAGTTGACAACTTGGAACGGAGTTACTTCCATGTCACCTTTGTTCAACTTCCTGCCGTTGGGTTGTTTCAATGCTCGCCTAGACCTATCGAAATAGGTGGAATCGAGTCTTATTCCTGCAAAGCCTGCATCCAACAAGGTGATATACAACATACATACATATAATCAATTACAAAGCATTGTGAGAAGTATTTACAGTGTAGCAGGGCGCTCGCGAACGAGTGATGCTACCTGTGCCCTCACCAATTCATATCATCATCTATCGCATTATAAAATTACATTAACTTGCATCAATATCATCAATTACTATTCTCTAGTCTACTGCATTCCAATTTAACCCATCAAAACAATCGCAATAAAAATGTCACTATAATATCCATGGCATCATAAGAGTAGTATAATTAGTAACAATCTAAGCTACCACAACATAATAGCAACAGTATCATCAACAACCACAATGTGTCAAACAAAACCACAAAGAATGTCAAGAACAAGTAGCAACATGAGGGATATTACATCCTCCCCCCCAAGAATTCGGCTTACTCCTGGAAGCTAGTAAAAAGATAAGGATAAGAATCCCTGATGCGAGAGGCATCCTCCCATGTAGCTGAAGCCTCATCATTCGAGTCCCACTGAACCTGCACCTGATCAGTTTCTCTACCTCTTAGGGTAAGTCATCGACGCTGAAGCACGGCCACAAGCTCGAGTGCCAGCTGCCCGTCCTCGACCTAAAGAGCATTCCAATCCAGAACATGAGTAACATCAGGAAAATATGGTCTAAGAACAGAAACATGAAATACATCGTGAATCCGCGACAAAATAGGTGGCAAAGCTAAACGGTAAGCAACAGGTCCAAACCGCTCTAACACCTCAAAGGGTCCAGCGAAGCGAGGCGCAAGCTTCGAACCCTTTCCATAACGAATAGGGCCCTTCCGCGAGCGTACTTGAAGGAACACCCGATCACCCACTGCAAACTGTCGATCTACTCTATGAGCGTCAGCATACTTCTTCTATCTATCCTGAGTAGCTACAAGATGCTCCTGAATGCGAGCCACCTGCTGCTCCAAATCTCTAAGCATTTCGGGCCCAAGAAGCACCCTGTCCTCCAACCGATCCCAACTCAAAGGAGTACGACAAGGACGACCGTACAAAGCCTGAAAAGGAGCCATACCAATAGAACTATGGTATCCATTGTTATATGCAAACTCGACCAAGTACAGATAGTCCTCCCAACGCGATTGTTGGTCCATGACATACATACAAAGCATATCCTCTAGCACCTGGTTAACTCTCTCAGTTTGACCATCAGTCTCAGGATGGTAGGCAGAACTGAAATTCAACTTAGTTCCCAAAGACTGCTGCAAATATGTCCACAACGTAGACATGAATACCGGATCTCTGTCAAAAATGATCCTCTGTGGTATCCCATGCAATCTAACTATATCATTCATGAACACCTTAGCAACATAAGATGTTGTATACGAAGATCGAACAGGAGAAAAATGAGCTACCTTAGTCAATCTATCAATTGTGACCATAATAGCATCATGTCGTCTAGATGACATAGGCAACCCAATAATGAAATCCATGGAAATAGCATCCCACTTCTACTCTGGAACAAGGTGAGGCTGTAGCAACCCTGTTGGATGATGATGTTCAGCCTTTACTCTCTGACATTCAAGACATCGAGCCACAAAGTCGACAATAACTCGCTTCATTCCTGACCAAAAATAAAGCGAACGCAGATCCGCATACATTTTCTTAACTCCAGGATGTGCTGCGTAAGGTGTCCGATGACCTTCTATCAAAATCAGGGTACGAAGACCCTCTAAACGAGGTACATTCAACCGTCCAGAGAAACACAAAGCACCATCCGAATCCAAACGAATAACCAGCAAATTTCCCCTCCAAAGCTCTACCTGATTCTACCTCAGCTTTCACCTCTGAATACCAACTATCTGAAGGAAGGGCTACGAGAATCTGACTCTTCAAATCCACCTCAAGAGACATTGCAGAAACTTCATGCCTACATCAACTTAGAGCGTCAGCCACCACATTTTCCTTACCCTAAATATACTTAACCTCAAAATCATACTCACACAAAAATTCCATCCACCTTCTCTGCCTTGCATTCAAATTCGGCTGTGTGAAGATGTATTGCAAGCTCCGATGATCTGTATGCAACTCGAACCGGTGCCCTAACAAAAAGTGCCTCCATCTCACAAGAGCATGAACAATTGCGACCAATTCAAGGTCATGTGTGGGATAATTAAGTTCATGATCCTTTAGTTTCTGAGATTCATAGGCAATCACTCTCCCATCCTGCATCAACACAGCTCCAAGACCCTCCAAAGAGGCATCAGTACAAACCACGAAATTGCCTGAAGGATCCGGCACTGCCAAAATTAGAGCACTAGTCAATTTTTTCCTTAAGGGTTTGGAAAGCTAACTAACACTACTCTGTCCAAAGAAATTTATTTCCTTTCCTCTGAAGTGATGTGATAGGATGTGCAATCCTTGAAAAGCCCTGCACAAACCGCCAATAATACCCAGCTAGTCCCATGAAACTATGAATTTCTGAGACATTAGTGGGCACGGGCCAATCTATGATAGCCTGGATCTTAGCAGGATCCATAGAAATTCCCTCACCAGAAATCACATGGCCTAAATACTGAACTTCAGTCTTATAAAAGTCACACTTTGCCAGATTGGCATACAACTGGTTATCCCTTAAGCACTGCAAAACCTGCTTTAGGTGCACCTCATGTTCCTCCATAGACTTAGAATAAACTAAAATATCATCAAGAAACACAAGAACGAACCTATCCAAGTAAGTTCGAAACACCCCATTCATTAGACTCATAAAGAGTGAAGGTGCATTCATTAACTCGAACGGCATCATTGTGAACTCGTAGTGTCCGTACCGAGTGCGAAATGCAGTTTTATGAATGTTGGCCTCTGTTATCCGCAACTGATGATACCCTGATTTAAGGTCGATCTTGGAAACTACCTTTGCCCCTTTTATCTGGTCAAAGAGGTCATCAATCCTGGGAAGGGGATAACGATTCTTTACTGTTACCTTGTTCAATTGTCGGTAATCGATACAAAGACAGAGAGAACCATCCTTCTTTTTGACAAAGATCACTGGTGCTCCCCAAGGAGAAACACTAGGGCGGATAAACCCCTTAGCCAACAATTCTTCCAATTGTAGACGAAGTTCTTGGAGTTCCTGTGTGGTCATCCTGTATGGAACCCGAGAGATAGGCTCAGCTCCAGGCACCAGATCTATCCTGAAATCCACTTCTCGCTTTGAAGGCATACCTAGAATCTCACTAGGAAAAACATCAGGAAACTCTACAAGGAGGGGGTAATCATTCAATGACACCTCATGGCTAACCTCCGACTCAAGGTCATTAACCGACACTGCAAAGAGCTGAAAACCCTAACGAAAACACCTTTTTAACTACATAGCTGAGATCATTCTCAAAGAAACGGGCCTCTGAACACCCATAATTTCCACCTCTTTTCCAAAATCATCCATACACCGCACTACTTTACGACGACAATCTATCAAAGCACGCTGAGAGCTTAACCAATCCATGCCCAAGACTACATCATCAGAACCAAGTGGAAGAATTGTGAGGTCTACCTTAGTCGACATTGCCCCTAACTCTAACCTACAACCCTGCACAAGCTTCTCGACCACAACCTTAGATCCTAAAGCTAATTCAACCTGCCACTTTTCGCTTTGCTTTATTGCCCCCAGTTTACATCGCTCAACAACTAAAGGAGATATGAAAGAATCAGAAGCACCAGAATCAAAGAGTACTGAAATGCTAGACTTATGCAATAAACCTGTAGTCTCAACGACGGTGCTCTGATGATCCGCCTGATGATTCTCTACAATTGCGAAGAATCGGTGAGATCTCCCTGCGTCACCCACTGTCGGCTCAGACATAGCTGGTTTCTGACTAAACTCTGAAGCGCTCTTCTGAGGACACATCCTAGCAATGTGCCCCTGCTTCCCACACGAGAAACATCCAGAACCTTGACCAAAACCTCTTCCTCCGGATGGAGCATTCGATTGCTGGAAGCTCCTAGGTGGAGACTGAAAACTCAATGCAGGCTGTTCCGAACGTGTACGATTCCGGTTCCAATCCCTACAAAACTGAAAGTGGCCACCCTGCTGAGAAGTAGCATTCTTGTGCTTCGGTTGAGATTGTTGCTGCTGACCCCCTTTTGAAGGCACAAAACGGCTCTTAGAAGGCCTTGTTGATTGTGTCTGACCCCCTTGAGAACCAGCTTTAGGAGTGGGCACACTACCAACCTGTAATCCTACATGACCATCCAAGGCCATAGCCAAGTTTTCTTCCACCAAATGAGCCTTTTCGACAGCAACTTCCATTGTCTTAGGTTCGAAGACTCGAACGCCACCACTAATGCAAGCGTTCAAACCTCGAACAAAATGTTGTACCAACATCCCTTCATCATGACTAATCCCTGCATATTGTTTTAGTTCATAAAAGCATCGCTCATACTATTCTACTGACATTGCCATTTGCTTAAGATCATGGAATTCATCTACCCTGCGCTGCCTCCAATGATCCGAGAGGAAGCGAGCCTTGAACCCTTCCAAGAAAAACTCCCAAGTGACCATACTGATATCCATATCCAACTTTTGTTACTCTAGCTGCCACCAAGTGGACGCGAAACCCCGCAAATGCATAACAGCACATCGAGCCTTGGTATTACTATCGTAGGGGTGCATTGCGAAGCATCGGCCCAAATCAATTAACCATGTTTCGGCTTCTAATCCTCCTCTAGAGCCATCGAAGGTAGGTGGATGTCCTCTCATCAAATCCCTCATATGACCTGCCAATAATGCATCCTGCTCAACTGAAGCTCCCCTATGCCTTGGAGACCTTTCTCTTGCTCTTTCAACCCACTGATCCCCATCAGGTCTAGGACCCAATCTATCAAGAAGCTTACCCAGAAGATGCTGCAACTAACCATCCAACCCTGGCGAATACGGGTTTTGTCCACCACCCGACGGATTGATCTGAGAATTTTGTTGCTCCTCAAACTCAGGACTGTGAGAACTTGGCGGTGAAGGACTTGGTTGGTTGGCTCCACCGCCACCTCCTCGGCCTCTTCCTCGGCCTCTACCCCTACCTCTACCTCTGCCTCTAGGCATGCTTCTGCACCACAAGACAAAGGTACATATGAGCTCAAGAGCCAAAACGCAAAGGTTTGCCTAATGGACAATACTACCCAAAGACCCAACGTTTGCAACCTTGGCTCTGATACCAAGATGTAACGCCTGCCGTGCAAGCCCCAAAGAACAACCAATAAAAAAAACATAATTTTTTTTTAAAAGTAAAACAATTAATCATTATACCAAATATTAATAATCATGTACATGAACATGAACTTCATTACAATACAACTAACATAACCAACTATGTTCTTTGGGGCACACGAGGCGCAATGAATTTAACATTACAAAGCACCAATACATAAGATACCGTCTTAGCAACAAAGGAACTTTCAATGACAAGATTAAATATATATATACATAGATTCCATCACAAGATAAACCATGAGAAATCACATAACCAAATAAGGATACAAGGTTGAAATTTGTATTACATCATCTTTTAAATATACAACATATCCATGATCCATAATTTACATCATGCTTCCCAACTTGTGGGATGAATATAAAATACAAGGTTATCAAAATGCAAAGAGATCAACTAGAACAAATCTTCAACTAGATGAGACTGGCCGACGAACGCTGATGGGGAACCCAACAGTGTGCGGAGCATGTTCCACCCGACCACCCCTGTGCTAAGAGGTGACAGAGAAGTAACTCCGACCAATGTTGTCAACTAACAAGAATCGATGTACAAACATGCAAGAAATACCAAACATAGAACCATAACACAATACCCAAAAAGCAATGAAACAAAACAATAACATCATAACACAGTACCATAAAAATACAAGGTCATAAATATCAATGAGATCATACAAGACCACAAAGTACACCAAAGATATATTAAGGCAATAATCATAAATCAAGATAAATCCCTATATCAACAATCTAAACCAACTCCCATAACCTACTTCCAAAGGAACATAATAAAGTAAACACATGGGCAACTAGGGGAGAGTGTCATCGCATAGTCCTACATGGGTTGTCCTGTGCTCTTCCTCCCAACTAGAGGCGCCGGTCCCATCTATGGTTGTCCTGTGCCCTTCCTCCCAACAGGAGGCGCTGGTCCATAGGGTGACTCATGCGGAGCCGTAGACCTCTCGTGAAGACGAGGTCACGACCTTGCCAACCACAGCCTTCTCAGCCCTCCATTAGCCTACGGAAGCACTAATGAAGATGAGGCATCCTTTTTTTTTATCTTATAATGATATTACTACCCAACCCTCCTAAGTTAATTATTAGGTTTTCACTTGATTACTAACTCACTCATGGGTTATCCTGTGCCCTTCCCCTTAAGCGGGGCGCCAGCCCCCATGAGGAGCCACTCTCCCTAGAGACCCAACCAAAACCAAAAGAAACAGGGGTTGTACCATTTCAATCTGTACCATTTCAATCATAAACATCGAGATGCAACAATAAAAATAATACATGAGGCATAACCCATCTCGCAAATTAAATACCATAATAAAATCTCACAACTCGGTACACCCCATTCGTAATACATTACTAACAGAAACTCGAGATGAAAAGGTATAAATTCCACAAAAAAACATAATCCTTTGGAAGACTACAGTTTCAAAAATACTTTCACAAGTTAAGAGGGTTCCCACATTAGTGAACTAACAATGTCCCGAACCCAACAATTCTACAAGACTCAATTTCATAAAAAGATAACTTATTTAATTCCAAAATAAATTATGTTTCCACAATATTCACATTAAAAACAAGAATTAAATAATCAATGCTGACACATATTCACAAATTGCCCTTTTACAAGATTATCCTATCAATATTCATAATTCAACAAATTAACAAAAAAATTCCTTTTTATTTTCATATTTTCACTATATAAAATTGTATTTTGTTCATACCAGAAAAATGAACAAACTGATTTCAAACAGAATTAACTGATAAATTTAACAGTTAAATTAGTGAAATCTAATTAAATGAATTAATGAATATATATATAATTATAAATATATAAATATATATATACATATATATATTTATAAAAGTTTACACGCGCATTAAAAATTATAAAGAATTTTCGTTATAATAACAATTAACATATGTCATTTCGAAAGGAAATAAATCCCATACAAAAAGCACGGAAGAAAATGCCTGGCCGCGGACAGTCTACGGACTGTTCACGGCAGTCCGACGGACTGCCATGGATAGTTTGCAGACTATCACACGGTATCGCTCGGCTGGGTGGTGGGTACGGCCAAGGCCGAACCAACACCCAGTCTATGGTTTAATAATATCAAACAAATACAATGAAGCGGTCAGAATTTCGGTGAAATTCGAACACTTAAGAATTAAATTTACATCCAACATTTATAATTGTATAAATATATATGTGTATATATATATTTATATATATATCTAATATATATATATACTGGAATTTGAATATTTCAAAAACAGAGAATGATAAACACTGTACACTGTACAATTTACTGTGCATGTTTGAATATAAAGAAATGTTTTATAACATATATGTATAAACAAGAATATCACAACCCAGAAATTCATTGAAAGGAAATTGTTCTTTATACATTTTAAAAAAAAAACGAAACTACAGTAATACTGTTCATTTCCAGATTTCAATCAAAATTCCTTTTTTTAGAACCCAACCGAAATCCCATTTTAACAAATAACAATCTTGATCCCTAGTTAAATTTCCATTGATTAAACAATAATCCAATAGATTTTCTTTCCACAAACATTTGATTTCAAACCCCAGAAGAAAACTTCATACACAGAGAACAAAATTTTATTTCATTTAATACTATAGAAAGTAAAAAATGAGAAAGAACCTGGTGTCCTGTAGAGAATCTGTGGAAGCCTTATCCCTTTTTTTTTTTGCGGAGCTGAACCTTTGCTGCCAATAGTTTCCAGCAACAGATCCCAATCTCCCCTCAAACGAAACCTTCTTCCTCTTTAATTTCTCCAGAAAACAAAACAAGAATGCAATGACGGAAAATGGTTGAATGCAAATTTTCTCCAGAATCCAAACAATAGCCTCCTCCAACAAAGAAAACCCCTTAATAAAATCAATACCCAGGAAACCCTTTCAATTTCCTCTTCCCGTGAATACCAGAGGTCACGTCACAAGAATAAAATGAAAATAATTGTTACCCCCAAATATTCATTTTTTGTTGCCTTTTTGTATGCCTTTGCATTTCATTTTCTTTATTATGCATTTGATTAAAAATTAAATAGATTTAAATCCACAAAATTGAATTTTTATTTGTTTATTTATTTATCATCTCCACAATACTTCATTACATAATTACTTGCATATTAAAATAATTAAAATCAACCATTTGCAAGATTCAAAATAAATTTAATATTTTTACAACTACTACTAACATTTATCTATTACTTTATTTATTTATTATTTTATATTTTTATTTTATTAATTGTTTAATTATTTAAATCACAACATAAAACCATACACCACATTAGATAAGTCATAAAATCACAATCACATGTAAAGACCAACGTAACAACAAAATGGCTATGCACAAACCAGAAAGGTACAAGACAGTTGACAACTTGGAATGGAGTTACTTCCATGTCACCTTTGTTCAACTTCCTGTCATTGGGTTGTTTCAATGCTCGCCCAGACCTATCGAAATAGGTGGAATCGAGTCTTATTCCTGCAAAGCCTGCATCCAACTAGGTGATATACAACATACATACATATAATCAATTACAAAGCATCGTGAGAAGGATTTGCAGTGTAGCAGGGCGCTCGCGAACGAGTGATGCTACCTGTCCCCTCACCAATTCATATCATCATCTATCGCATTATAAAATTACATTAACTTGCATCAATATCATCAATTACTATTCTCTAGTCTACTGCATTCCAATTAACCCATCAAAACAATCACAATAAAAATGTTACTATAATATCCATGGCATCATAAGAGTAGTATAATCAGTAACAATCTAAGCTACCACAACATAATAACAACAGTATCATCAACAACCACAATGTGTCAAACAAAACCACAGAGAATGTCAAGAACAAGCAGCAACATGAGGGATATTACAGGGAGAGAAGAAGAAAACAAATAATACACAAGTTGACATATAAAGAAACTAGGAAAGTAGAATATCATAGCCAGTCACATAAAACAAATAAAGAAAAGGTACATGAGGAAGGATCTAGGATAGAAGGAAATTAAAGAAATATATTAAAATGGAGAGTGAATCCATGCTCATCATTCATAGATGTATCCAAGATATATATAGTGAGAGAAGAATAAATGGAACAACATGGATCACAATCATTGCCTATTGGAAACAAAACAACAATAGGGTTGGAATAGTGGAATAATAATCATCGAGTAAGGATAGGTATAGGAGGTATACCATATGGAAGATACAATGGAAAAGAAATATCATTAGAGAAAGTGGTATAAGAGTCTATGAGGATCTATAAATATTAGGTATGTGTTCCAATGGAACAAGTGAAGGTGGGATAATGGGAAAGGCTAATGAAGATATGATTAATAGAAAGAGAAGATGGTATAATTCAAGACTATGATCAAGTACAAGGGGATGTGTAGAGCTAAAGTGTTAGTAAAGTGGGAATCAAGAAAGGATATATTAAGGGAGGCTAAGGACATGAGAGAAGACATACACATGATACAAGTGTAGCATTGAAAATTGTCACCCTTGACAATTTCACACTACGTTGAAACCCTATTTTGCTATAACATTAATTATAATAATAATTTACCAATTTTGGGGCCACATTAATAAAATAAATTTAAATCCCTATCATCCCTATAAATTCGGGCCAAAAAGTATCGGTCAAGGGTGTAGGGCACCCTAGACAAAAAAGCAAATTTTTGAATGTTTGAAATTTTGATTGGCGACCTTTCATGATTTGAAAATGACCCCAGGTCAGCCCCTACCCAAAAGGATTAATTAAATTGCATATATAAACATGTTTTCCTTTCATTTTGAACATTAGAAATCAACTTTTAGAGAGGGAGATCAATTAGAAGGAAATTATGGAGAATTATTGAGTTATCATCTACATGCTAGCTTCAATAATCTATGGTGTATGTGAGCTAACCTTTTGACGGTATATTAAGCATTCAAAGCACCCATCAATCAACTTGTGTGTATCATCTCTTCTTCAAGCATTTTCACATCAAGGTAACATTATCATTTGTCCTTTATTCTTTTTAGTCAATTATTGTTGTTTTGGCCTCTTCCCAACCTAGGGCATGCACTCTTGATCATCATCAATCGCTATACGTGGAGGTAGAAATACCAACACGAGGTTTGAATTAGGAAAGCCCCTATACAACACAACCTTTTCCCTCTTTTCATGTGTGTAGGTCAAATCTAGAGGTTTCAGTAGAAGATAGCCTAGGAAAACAGAGTGAAAACCTTAATCCAAATCTCAAAACTTTTAGATCCAAAAAAGCATGAGTCTAGTCTAGTTTAGTGAAAAATCATAGATTGCATACTATTTCCATTTCAAAAGATTAAAGTCATTGCTTTTCTATATTTTTTGGAAAAAATAGTCAATTACAGTATTCATTTTTTTAAATTATCATTTGAACATACTCAATTGCCCTAAAAATATCAAAAATTGCATACATGTATGTGATTCATATAGAAAAATTAGGTTTTTGTACATTTCCATATCTCTGTTCACTTCCAAACTTGAACCTCTGCAACCTAAGATTCTTAAACACTATTGATGGTTTCCAAATTTTGAATTTTCTAAAAATACCTATCTGGTCTAGGGCGTATTACACTCTTGTCCAGTCAATTTGGGCTAAAATTTGTGAAAATCTTTATCAATGTTCTCTATTCAGATATGGTTCATGTTTTGGAATTATGTTATGCAAACTATCTGATTTTTTTGTGTGTCGCTAGTTTCATCAATAGTACATAGCATAATGTTTTCATTGCAAAAATATTGTGTTGTCATAATTCATATTCTACTATCAAAGTTTGTTAGGCAATTCAAATAATTTTTGTTACAAGCATGTGAAAATGAGTTTCTCTCTCCTCTTTTGTTATTTTTCATTGATCCCTCTCCCAATATCTCTCCTAATTGTGAGGGTGTTTTGGTGTGAGAGGATGTAATCATTGACAATCATGACAATCATGTTTGTTCTTCTCCCAATATCTCTCCTACTTGTGAGAGTATCTTGGTGCAAGAGGATCCAATCATTGAGAATCATGAGAATCATGTTTGTTCCTCTCCCTCTACCTCTCCTACTTGGTAAGATATCATGGTGCAAGAGGATGAAATCATTGATACATTTTTAAATGATAGTAAGGTGGCTTGCATTGATGAAGGTTCAAAATTTACATTACATCCTCCATTGATAGAAGATTACCAACAAGCTAAAATTATACACCCACACTTGATTATTAGACCTCCTAAAATTCCTTTAATTATCAAACCTCCAAAACCTCATATGACCATATCCTAAACTTTGCAAAAACAACTCACTAGTAACCATGTGCAATAAGATGTGTTGAAGCAACCAAGTTATCATGTAGTTGCTCACACATTTAACACTAGAAGTAATGAGCAACCAAAACAAACAACAACATCCATTCCATTACCCCAACCATATCGTCCACCCCCACCTAGCCTTCCTCAGCATAGTGGGAAAGAATATGATCTTATTGAGAAACTTTGTAATACTCCAACAAAGATCTCCCTTTGGGAAATCTTGATTCAAACATCACTTACATACAATGAGATGCTCCAAGAGGCTTTGCAAAAGATTGATATCTCACCTTCTGTCAAACTGAATGATGTAGTGGCATTGTTTACCTTCCCTCAACATGAATTACCCTCTCTTGAGATTCAAAACAAACATGAGGCTCTAATGATAATGGTTAGAATTAATAAAATTGGGGTGAGACGTGTTCTTATTGGTAATGGATTAGGTCTTAATGTTTGTAGCATGGATCTTCTAGATAAACTTGGTGTGGATAAGAATCTTATAGAATCTAATGATCTTGGTATTCATGCCTTTGATAATGTTAGTGGGCAACCATTAGGGACAATGGCGATATCTAGGTCAAAATAGATAAAATACCAAGGATCTCACACTCAGATCGAGTACAATGGGTGAGGCAATACAATTATGGCCAATGTGACATCTCCTTATAACCACCATCACGGTATACTCAGACCTGTGGAGCCAAGTGGAGAAATATCTAGTATTTGTAACCACTCAACGTGTAAGTGTACTTGCTCCATATATATAAATAGCTGAAGCATCTCATAACCCAACTATGTAAAACATCATATCCATAATTTCATTAAATATAAATGATACAGTTCATGATAACATTTTAATCACCATCTCTATATTAATGCATATATTCATGAACCAAAACATAATAATAACCACTTAGGCAAGCCCGCATCAAGCATGCATCCCGAGAATACCTCTAAAATTTAATATGTGCATCCCATTTTTAAGGGACTTGACGACATAACACACACACACACACTTTTGTGACATTTACATCATGCAAATCAATAAAGTAACCATAGAGGAAACAACGAATCAAGACATATAACAATAATATCAAAACATGACCATCTAACATCTCAACATATATGTTATACAATGGTCCCACTAACATTGCATGCTAGGAATAGGTAGGCACTACATTTATAATTAATCTCACTTCAAAGTTAATAAACAATAATAAGCAATAAAAAAATATGGAAAAGATCATATTCACAAGATACCGGTGTTACAAGTCTTATGTTTAAAAATTTATAATTTAAAAATTTATGCATTATGGAATAAATGCCACTTTTTAAAAATAATGTTAACTATAAAAAATAAGTAATTAATTTTAGACAATATGATAAGGGATTCATAAGGAGAAAATCTAGAGAACATACAAAGTAAAAGGAGCATTCATTCTAGGAACATATTGATTTGGAGCTTAAAAGGTAACCTAGTTTGCATTGAAATCACATAGGCCACCCACAAGTTTGTACAGGTTGTCTTCCATTGTTTGCTCAAAGCCATGAAATTAGTCCAAAGGTGGTTGACTTAGGAGAACTTGACCCTTGTGATTTGGCAACTTCCCCAAAAGTATTTTTAAATACTACCATCCTAACGGGTATTCAATATTAAATATTAAGGTGAAGTGGTTTAATCTCGAGGGGCTTGAGTCCAATCCACAAAGGTCTTTTGGATGTATTCAAAACCTAAGACATTTAATAGGTTGAGAGCATTTATTTCTATACTTGATGATTGGATTCTAGTAACATCAACACTATTTCTCCATCATTGTTCCCAAAGCTAAAATTCCCTACCATTACATTTATTTTCTAAAAATAGCATTTTAGTTTATCAACCCAACTACATTAACCAAATCTAGATTAATTATATGATAACAAATTACATTTATTTAATTAACCTAGATTTATGTAAAAGAGATTTTATTCCCATACAAATATATTACAAAATTTATTTATTCACTATAACAACCAATACAAAATTTAATACAAACCATACACTTAAAACTTTGGAATAAATCAACAAACCTAAAACTTTTTATCAACTAATTCCAATTCCGAATTTCTAAATATTAAAAAAATCTAAATATATATTTTTTAAGGCTTAAACACACATATATTATGTTCTATCCTTATTAATAAGTATAATGTATTATCTTTGTAACAATTTAAGTATAATTATAATTGTATGGTAAGCTTGTCGTTTCCTCTCAACTGTTGTACCAACCACGCGTTAACCTATCTGGTTGAAAGCGAACCTTTGACTAGTTATTTTCTACTCTTTTATGTTTAGTCAACCCAACTTTCATTGAGTTTGAACATTTCATAGAATGAACAAGAATAGTCTAACATAGATTATAATTAAACTACAAATTTAGTATCTTTGACTTAAATGCTTTGAGTTTTTTCTAGAAAAATGAAAAATTGGAAAAATAGTTTCTACCGAAATTTTCGAAAATAGTTTCTACCCAAAAGACATTTTCAATAAAAAAAAGTTGTAGGGGTATTCCACGTTTGATTTCCCTTGAGATCCTAAATCCTCCCCTAGCTCCTCTTGTGCATGATCCTATGAACGTTAAGTGATTACAAGTTGATATTAGAAAGTTATTATGGACAATTAAGTGCTAATATTAATAAATATTAACATTTTTTACTTAGGTAATAATTAAATAATCATTCTCGTTAATGGGATGGTGCGGGTTTATCTATCGTCATCTCGTAGGTTGGAGGTAAGATGGCTACCAATAGAATTCAGGTAGGTTAAAATAAATTTTGATGGCGTGTGTGTGGCAACCTTGAGACCCTTTGAGGCAAGATGTGTAGTAAGAGATGAGTAGAGGAACATCTTGGCAATTGAATCGAAGAAGCTCAACAATGGCACAAATAACGAAGTGGAATTCTAGACTACATGGCTAGCTTTAATCACGTGCCAAAATATGGGGCATAAAAGGATCCATTTGGAAGGTGATTTGCTAATCATAGTAAATACTATAAGACAACATAAAACCCTAAATTGGAAGTTGAATAAGTATTTATACCCAATATGGTCACTTGTGGAGGAGTGTGACAATTTATTATTTTGCATGTCTATAGGGAGGGAAACTCAGTGGCAGAAAATTTAGCAAAGTAGGTTGTAAGGAGAACTGGGTTGGAGACAAATCTAGTTTTGCATGACATATGGCACGATCTAGATCAGCTTATATCTAAGGAAAAAGCATGAGTTAATGCGGACATTAATGAGGTTAGCCTCTACTCTTCTTACAATCTATTTTTGATTCGTCGAAGGACATCCTTTGGCAGCTCACACGTGGCAAAGGCGTCAATATCCACTTTAAATCTACAAGGAAATGATAATTTGAGTCATTTGAAATTGTTTGGTGGAGTGTTGGAGAAGGAAAGAACATAATGGAGGCCACCTTTAAGATAAAGGTAGATATTCGACAGATGGCTTTTTGAGGCCCAATTTTGAACACACGGTTGTGAAAGATCTTTTTGTGTCAATCGCCGATGGTGATACAAGCGCTCAGGATGGTTTTAGGGGATGATTACCTTGGGTTGGCTAATAGAT
This sequence comes from Sequoia sempervirens, assembly GCA_007258455.2. NCBI lineage: Eukaryota > Viridiplantae > Streptophyta > Pinopsida > Cupressales > Cupressaceae > Sequoia > Sequoia sempervirens. Next base: position 59,109 of record VDFB02255481.1, on the reverse strand, counting down.
GCAGAACAAACATCAACAACTCTTCAAGATCAACTTTCAAAACTACCTGACAAACATAAGTAAATGAGTCCTCCTTAGTAGCTTGTTGATTATCTTTTCTCTTCCAAACAAAGTGTTGTTTCGTATTCTTAAGACAAGTAGTGGAGGAATGGCCCACTTTACCACAAGGAACGCAGATTATCGGGGAGTCTTCAAAGTCTAATTGTTGCACCCAAACACCAAATTTTGAGGACAAGGAAACTTGAGTGGGCAGTTGCTGATTTTTCTCCACAAACACACAAAATCTAGCATATAACAAACGCTTCATAAATTTAGTGGTCTTATCAGTAAGACAGTGTTGCCCAAAAGAGTTGGCAATAGACATGAAAATATTTTCATTCCAAAATTCCAAGTGAAGCCCATGTAGACAAACCCAAATAGGAAACTTGAAAGAATCAACCATAGGGTTGAAACCAAGCAACCAATTTTGTAGACTTAAACCATTTAACCCCAAAACCCAAGGGCCATCTAGAAGGACCTTAGTACAATCCTCTTGACAAGAAAAGGAAAAAAGGAAAAAGCCATTTAACATTGCAGATACCTCAACCTTGCCATGAAGCTTCCAAATCCAACAAATCCATTTGTGAAGAGTGGCAATGTTGGGACGATTACCACAGAATCCCCCAACAAGTGAGCACCTTAACCAATCAATTGTCTCCTCAAGGATAGAATCAAGAACATCAATAGTGATTTGTGCAACCTCCAAATCCTTCAGGGTGTTGGAACTCCCATCAGATCAACCTTCCTCCACCCCTCTAGGAGAAAGAACATGAGTTGCATCTAAAGGAATAGTAGGCTCTGAAACAACAACAGGTAGAGGAACAACAACCGAAGAAGCAACAACTTCATCAACCAATGATTGAGACCTGCACACCTCCAAAACAAAAGAAATGGTAGCACCCTTAGAAGGGAAAAGGAAACCTTTCCTCAAACCCAGAAATTGTGCACTATCAATGGCCTCAACCACAAGCACCTCAACAAGCTTTTATGCCTTCTAATGAGCCTCCAATAAGAAATCCATGAGGAACTCCACCTCTCCATTTGGGGGATCCCCATCACAAGATAGGGAAGAAGGGGAAACAAGGTCTTCCTCCTCCCACCAGACATTTGTCTCCTCACAATCCATATCAGAAGCAAAAACAACCTTAGATCCCATAGCCCCAAAAGGAGTAGAGCTAGCAACAACCCCCGCCATGGGATAGAGAGAATCAGTGTCAGGGAACAACCCCTCACCACCCACACAAACTTCAGAATCCCCATCGTCATCTCCATCTTTGTCTTCATCTAAAGAGTGCACACTAGGCACAAGGGTTTGTCACTGCTACTATGCGCAAAGCTTTACTTCGAGCGTGCCCTTCTTCCCTTCACTCCTCATTTCAATTTTTTTAGGAAAATATTTTTTATACTTTTGTTTTATATTATTTCAAATATGAAATAAAGTTTTACAACTATAATTTTTAATTAGATTTATTTAGTGTATATATTAATTCTTACTTTAATACTTAACGAATTATCATTCCATATTATTTTAGTTTAAATTAGTCTATATTTTTGGGCATTTTCTATTTGGGATAATGGCATGTATTATAGTTGAGTCTATAAATTAAGTCTCATGTGGCTCCATCCATCTCATTCAAAATTCTCTCTCTAAAGTTGTCTCTCTCTAAAGTTGACTCTTTTGGAAACTACTTGTAATTACATTGACTTGTGTACTAAAACTTTAAAATTTTATAAATATATTAGGGATATTGTTTGGGTCATTGTCAAAGAATCTAAAAATTGATCAAAAGATTATTTGATCCAAGAATATTCAAAATTTCACATCTACGCTTAGACACTACTCTACTTCATCAATATGCCAAACTTGCATGCTTGGTGTATTTGTAACATTATGTTCTATGCAAATAGGTATAGAAGTGAAAGTGGGCAGAACCAATAACGAACATGGCCTCACTGAAAAAGGAAGCTGATAGTGGAAGCACTTTCTACACTACTCAATGAGGAGAGAAATACAATTAAAATATGATCTAGTAGTCATAAAATAAAGTATACACAAAATAAATACCACAATGATATAATGTTTATCTTAGGGAAACTCTTTTGAAAAAAAAAAATCCAACCTTCAAATCTTGAACCAACATATTCACAATACCAATCTGGTTACACCACGTCAACAAACTCAATCCTTCATGTGACAACAACAAATACAAGCTTAGAGAAATTTTGGCACCATAACCTTGCAAAATTATACCATACAACATCTCTATTCTATGTACCAATACATTAAAGATACAAAACAAGAAACCAAAAATGATAATCATAAATCATGGGAGAATAACACCCCAAAAAAATGGCACCCAAGCCCCCATTAGGAATTCCCCCATGATGAGTCAACATGTTAATATTAGAAGATCCTCTTACACTATCATAATCCATCATAATCAACTCCATCCGTAATGATGATATGCATTGGTGTAGAATTTATGATTTCATTCATGCTGTTTTGATGCACATTGTTAATAAGCTCAATCAAAAGATGAGACCTTGCGATTTGATTCCTATTATTTTATTCTCCTTTTCATTCTATTTGATTTCACCTCTCACAAGCCCTAAGCAACCAGTTTATATATCCAACTCTACTACTAGTGAAAGAGCGTCTGTAATCATATGCGCAGGAGAGCTGGCAGAAACTAATAAAATTTCCAAACTTTTCCAATGATATATCTGCATTCTATGCAGACTAGAACAAGCGATATGAATCACAATCCCATTTCTCCATAAACAAATCAGGTGCGCCAATTTTGAAGGAACTTAAAAATATCTCCATTCACCATATAGAAAAGGATTTCAAATGCCTTCTTGAATAGACAGTACAAAATGGGCATTATTCTTATTAATATTATGGAAAATGATTATAAGCAAGTTTATTGAATTTGCTGACTTTTGCCAATAGTTTGCATGAAAATTCTAGATGTTATCAGTGCTCTGATGTTGCTCCACCATGAGTTGCCTCCTAAATCTAATGATTGTATTTTCTTCTTCTTGCCTTCACCATCACTAGTAATAGTAGAAATGCCTTTCTTCTGGAAAAGCAAAAACTGGCGAAATATGAGGTCCCCAATTCTGACATTTGGCTCCAACACTAAAAACAAAAAAAAATACACAATAAGCATCCGTCTCAGATTTGGTTTCAGATTACAAACAATTTTACAGGATCTTTTTCACCAATAGGCTAGCTGATCAGTATTTTATTCATTAATTATTAAAAATTCTAAAATATGTTAGTCAATTTGCTATAAGAAATGTACCTAAATGCCATATATTTGCAATATCCACGAGTATTAAAATGAGTTTATTTTCAAATTAACAAATAATACAAGCCAAAAATTCTAAACTTCAAAAAGTGTTCTACCCCATAGAATTTTCCTTCTTTCAGAGTTGAAAATACAAAGAATTCTGCAGTTATGTAGTTAGAAAAATGAAAATGACTTTAAATCCACTCACCTTCTGAAGGTTCTTGCAAATAACGAAGCTCAAAATGGGAGCTATTCAGGTCCAGTGCAGGTCGCCGTCCTGCCGTTGAGTACAATTCCAAAGCTTGCTTAATCACCTCATTGGCAGTGGCATTTGAGTCTAGAATAACCCTGAGAGGACCAGCACTACCAAGTACTGTTATCAACACCAGAACTTTGTTTATATTGCCATTTCTGACCTGCAAGAGAGTACAATTTCAAGTCAAAGAAGATACTTCTAAAACAGATACAATGTAGTAGGTTTCATTTAACAATCAACTCAAATAGCTACAAGAATACACTGAAGACTTCCTTTCAAATCCCCTCATCTATTTTTCACTACAAGGTTATCCCATCAAGAGTCAAGATGGGACAAACTCTGAGATCAATGAAGGCTTCATCTCCTTTCAGCGGACTTATAACGATGCATGCTAACCACAAAAACCTAAGACCAATTACGTGTCTTCTCTGAGATCTAATTATATGAACATATCAAGCAACCTAATTCATAGAAATTTAATATTTGAAATTGAATTAATCTCTCATCAAACAATCAAGGACAGATCTACAAGAATTTAAATGGACCCAAACATGGCAGATAGCACAATATACCCATAAACATTGAAATTAAATATAGATAAGCCGTGACCTAAAAGGTATATTAACCCTGAATATACAGATTCCAAAGTCGAAATATATAACCCAAACATTATTTGTTGCCAAAATGCTGGGCCAAACAAATCAACCCAAAGGGATTCTGAAAAAAAAAATTATGAGCCAAAATCAAGTAAGCAACAACAAAGCTCAAAGGCATACTTCCAAGAAAAATACAAGTCAAATCTGGCTGGACAGAGCAACAAAAGACATGATGCCCACACATCAAATTTGCGTCCAAATCAGCCAAATCCAAAATCTAACTATATTGGTTCATAACAGCTAAAGCTCAAGGGTAAATCAGGTGACCCAAACCATGATCTTTAATACAGATAACCATTTTTCCTTTTGAGAAATCTGTCAATCCAAACACTACCAGTGAATTTCTATATGATAGTCACAACTTGGACATGTGAATGACTCAGCAAGCTGAATGGTAAGAGCCAACTCAGCACATGGAAAAAACTTAGTGATGAACTTGTTAATAATTCAGCAAAGAATTAACTACACTACAGCTAACTCAAACTTATTTTGAAGTCCATAACTACCCTGAAATTCCGCAATAACTCGGCATGGGGACATGTCCCCCGGATTTTCCTGGCCATCTCCATCCCCATGATGTTTAGGGGATGCAGAGATGTGTCAGAAACATCGCCTGGCTGTCCCCTATCCGCTTGCCTGTTGGGAAACATCTTGGAAATCGCTGTCTGCCCTCCGGGAATGCCCAGCTTTACCCAGACAGCAATCACAGTTTTTTTTGTTAAAACTCAGTCAAATGTTCTGAAATGGATTTGTGATCAATTTGGGAATATCATACAGCATTCCATAATGCGACCTCTTTATTAAGGAATGGAACAATGAAATGTTTGACTGCCTTTGTTAAAGGTATGTCCATACACCACCACCTGGCTTAAACTGTTATTCCCATTATTACCATAATACTAATAATAATGACTGAATACGATGTCACCATGGCTGAAGTTGAAACCAAAAAATCCTACAGTGTGACAGAAAAAGGTCCATAAAGCCAGTTATAATGTTTCCCTCTGATTGTATACCAGATTTTTCAGTTCTTTCATATACAGCTGCAATTCGTGTGTGGATAAAGGGGCTTTGTATAAATCTGAAGCAACCTGCCTCATCAGCAATGGAGCACTGCAGGTATTTTAATGTGACTGATATTGCATTACCAAACTACAGTAATACCATGGTTGTCAGTTGTCTAAACATTTAAAACCTTACTTCAAACAAAATTTTAGTGATAGGGAGAGAAAGGCATGGTTACTAATTTAATAAAATGCACAATCAAGAAAAGTGCCCTGAATTATGGAATATATTGTTTTCAATTTTATTTTATTTTTTTCATTTTGTAGTTGTAGCCTTTCTGTCTTTTATTGTATATGTTCATTGACAATGAAAATTCATATGATAACAATGAAATTTGGTTAGTTGTATGTTAACTAATGTGAATTCTCAACTCAGCTCTAATGTTCTGTAATACAGTTATATAATGAATATGGTGAATGCATTGCCATATAAATATTTGAAATTTCTTATATTTTTAAAATTTCTCTTTTTTAATTGCCATCGTTTGTTGTCCTCCCTAAGAAAAAAGGCCTCCCATCACCTGCCATCCCCATCCTAGAAACACCATGTAAAATAAATTATTATTATTTGCTTGGATAGCATTCAGTGGCTTCAAAAGAACTTGTAATTTGCTTGTGGATATGGATCCTAAACGAAAAAGGCAAGCCAGGGTCTCTGTGCAGCCCAAACTCATACTCAAAATATTTTAGCTGAGCACAAACAAGGCAGCCCACAACATATTCTAATTGGAAGAAAAGTAGTGATAAAATTCAGCAAAGAGTTGATTATAAAGCCTTTAACTCAAACTAATTGCTAAATCCTATGATTCGTTTAATCCCAACTGAAACTCTAATAACTTGCTAGATAGTTAGTTACAATCATTTTCCCGAAGAGTATTTTGAGTATACTAGCATAGGAAGCAAAAAGCATCCAAATTGAAAAATATTTCCTAAGCATGTGCATCAAAACCTTGTTTTTAAAGAGAGTATACCAACCTTCACTCACTCTATTTGGACATGTGAATTTCACTATAAAATACAAAAGCCTTCACCATTATATATATATATATATATATATATATATAAACATGAACACAAAATATTAAAAATATATATAAATAAAATCCAGACCTTTTGATTGCCAAAAAGCTGAGAGAAAGGAGAAATAAGCAGAGTCTGCTGCACGGCCTGCTGCTTGCAACATTCCAGTTGTGAAATTTCCTGTGCCAAGTATTCTTGAAGCTTCACACTTCCTTCATAATCAGTCCTGCAATGTGCCTCCGAAGACCAGGGGAGCCCAACAGCCCTGCTGCCAGTTGGCCTTCCCATACCCAATTCCGAGAATTGAGCTCTCCTTCTACCCATTACTCCGAAGCAATAAAACATTACATAGCAATGGGGTAGAGCAAACTTGCAAGCCTTTGTGCAGCAGCTCGCATGCCTTCCTCAGCATATTTAGACTGCAAATTCGGGCTTGGGACAGCAGCAGTATAAGCTTAAACATGGGGTTCTTATTAGCAAGAAAGGGAGAAACATGAATTTGGTATCTACCCATGATAGGAAATTTCCAGGTGCTGCAATAAAACCCTAATAGAAACAACCCTTCTCTGAATCAAACCCTAATTGGGTGGGCGAGAACCCTATTTCTCAATACACGGGCATGATTGTTAAAGAAAACAGGATTAAACTGTTGCAAACAAGGACAAACGCAGTGAATTCTTTGGTTAAAAACCGCGGATGTGAGGACAAATTTCGTCAGATTATCAAAGTTTTGTGTATTTGCAGGCGGAATCAGCTCAATTGAATATAAATTTGACTTCTTTTTTTTTAATTATTTAGGCTAAGGATTTATAGATGCAATCGTTTCAAAGCAGAGAAGATATAGCAAGATCAGGTACCTTTGGCTTGTCAACGGAAGCAATTTCAATTTATTGGTTTGCCAGCGATAATTATATATAATTTAAAAAATTCACCAACAATTCTATAGTTCTAAAAGTATTTTTTTCATTTAACAATTTTTAAAATATCATTTTTTAATTTTTCTATTAGGTCATTTTATAACATTCAGTGTAGAAGTTAAATTATTTTTTATTTCTTATTTTTAATATTTTACATTTATTTCATGATATTAAACTATTATATATGTGTGAGATTGTCAAATAATAAATTAATATGACAATTAATTTAAAATACAATAAATTTTGAATGCATTTTGTGAGTAAATCCTATTGATATCTTGAATGACATTAAAATATTAATTTTTTATTTAAATTCATTGCATTTACTTCATGATATTAAACTATTATATAGCTATGAAGTGGCCAAATAATAAATTAATATGGCAATCAATTCACCCTACAACAAATCTTGAACGAGTTTTAAATACATTACGTGAGACATTAAAGTGAGGTGTCATTTTACTCATTTAATATCTTGAATGGCATTAAAGTGAGATGGTAAAATAAATTAATATGATAATTAATTCAGCATTGAATGAAAGACATTGCGTGAGGGTACAATGAAAGACTTTTCATTTAGTTTGTCAGTTTGACTCAAATGTACTCTTTATAAAATTCAATATTCCTAAAAGACATAGAAATAAAAAATCTATACAAATCTATAACTTGACTCAAATGTACTCTTTATAAAATTCACTTTCCTAAAAGGCATAGAAATTAAAAAATCTACAGAATCTATAGATTGAGATATGGTAGGACTAGAATTTAATATTCATAATTTCTATTATGATGTTTTTTCAAAAAAACTTTTAAAAAAATTTAGAAAGATCTTTTCACCTAGCATGAGCAACTGAGTAATAAAAAAATTGTCTGCCCAAAAAGTCTGCATAATTGAAAATGGTGGTAGTGAAGTTTCACTAGTGGTTGTGGTTGTTAAGTTTCAAATCTCAAATTTCAGAGAACAATGTTCATTTTGAAAAAATACTACAAAGACTATGGAGGAGGCACACAATATTCATTCTTAAGAAAGTAAGTTTCGAGCCTACTTTTTGTTGTTGGATTTACAAGTTTCTTTTATGTTTTTATTTTTCTTATGTTTCTATGTTTCTTTTATGTTTTTCTTTTTGTTATGTTTCTATGCTCAAATTTATAAGATCTGCAAAACTTTTAACTTGTATATTAGTTTCTTCTATTTTGTTGCCAAAATTTGTTGAATCTACATTACTTTTAACTCAAATATATCAGTAATGTTAAGAGTTTTATTGATGATTCACAATACACCCAATAAAGTATTCAAAATATTTCATTTGAGTCAAATAATTGCATCTATACATGTTTATATTTTTGTGAAAATGAATTAAGGTTACTCTTGAAATATAGTAAAGAATTGAAGATAGATTAATTGGTTGTTGTGTTGGGTTTTACCATTTCTTCAAATTTTATATTGGGTTGTGTTTACTTTCTTAATGTTAATGATATTAGTTGATGCAATCTTCACTTCAATTTGGATTGCTTGTAGATGTCACTAAAAATTGCAGCAGTTAAGGCCCTACAATCTACCTAGTATGTTATCTTTCATTGTTATTGAAGTAGATTTCTTTTATAGATGTTTAATACACATGCATATTAGATTTGATTTTCTCGTTAGCAACCTATGTAAGTATATATTTCCATGTTTACAAAGTGCCATATAAAGATTGTTTTATATGCTAAAATTTAAATTTATTTGGCACCACACTTTAGATTTGGTTGTTCATATAAAGAGTGAGGCATTTAATATAGCTTAAGAGAGGGATGGAAATTAGACAATTACTTGTTGAATTGTTTTAAAAATTAAATGTTTATTGTAGACAAAGTGGGGCATCCCAACATTTAAAGATTTCATTCTTTCTTTTTGTGGAATGGCCTTATAGCAAGGCTCATAGGGAAGGCTTGTGTTTCAATTTATAATTACAATTGCTCCCAAGGACATAGCAAGCCTAAGAGATTCAAAATAATAATTAATACAAAAAAATATCAACACATTTTTATTCACTACCTAAAAGTGTTGAGACACTTCCACTGACTTTTGACAACAAAATATTCATTATAAATTGTTCATAGTTTCTAGTGAAGAAGTAAGTTATATGTCACCATATATGAAGTTGATGACACCATTCTTCTACAACTTGATAGTCACTAAAAATATTTAGGAGGCTTCCTCCATGAGACCCTAAAGTTAGGGAGTGTGGAATTGAGCTCTATGAAGGATCTAATGGAAAAAGATTTGACAAAAGTCACAAAGACTATTGATTTGATGGGACAAATAATTTAACTAAAGCTACTAGTATAAGACATTCATTCTAGAAATATAGAGTTTCGCACAAAGCTTGCCTAAAGGTAATTTTCTTATCAAAGACAAAGTTCTAGAGAAATTCATAGTAAGCAATTCTATATTCAATTATATTTTTTGTTAAGGGATTTAGGAATCTAGTCCTACCACTTAATAATCTAGATAATTCTTCTCAACAATTGTCTATAGTAAACACGATCATTATGTTGAACACAACATGTCATCTATTTATACTAGGCAATATGAATAACCAACTTAATTACTAGACAACACATAGCTTCTGCTAACATAATCGTCTAACTTGAACCATTCTTTTCTCCAATATGTTTGGAAAAATCAAAGAATTCATCCTCCAATTTGCAAGAAGCTCTAGAAGTGTAATAAATAAATTTTCACAATGATTACTTGAACATTATAATAAACTATAAATGGTGAGTTACCAAAGAGCAGGAAAGAACATGATAGGTTTTTGCAATGCTTAAAGCAGAAAAGCAAATCAACAACTTTGTAAACTATTGTTGCTTCTTATACTTCTTTTTGTATATGATATTCTAGTGTGGGTTGAGATTGTACCATATTCTTAAGATTTGAACTTGGTTCACTCTTCACACCCATGATCTTATTACAACCAAAACTAGAACCTCACTACCTAGGTTAGGCTCTCATAAGTGTTCCCATTACAATTGCACCAAAACTAGTTGAATCAATGATCGTTATGTTTATACACCATAAGTTTCATGTTTATCTAACTAGTTGCAAATCATTTTAGCCCTTTGGGACATAAATTCTAACCCACCACTCATTATTTGAGATTCCTTTCATTCTTTGATAGAGAAGACTTGGATATTTTTCCTATTTAAGCCTAGAGCCACTTCAATCCTCCAAGTGATAGAGATAGGGTTGGATTGAGACAATCACAATCTCAATGCTCTGAGTCCTTGCCTTGAGAACTCCTAAGGTGTCACTTCATCCACCATTCAACCTGTAGGTCCTTTGCTAGTTTAGGTACCCCTGGTTCTTTGCCAACCCTTCTACCATCTCTAATTTGCTACTACCAAGCAATTCTTGGTGCTTTTCCTCACATTCACCAACTAGCCCTTAATCAGCTTAAAGACTAGTTAATCTCCAAATTCTTCCTAACCTCGTTTCAAGGGTGTGCATAGGTTTTCAAAGCTTCAAGATAGTCTAGGGTAGGTTCTTTTCCAAGCACAGATCTTCTTGCTTCTATCGTTTTCATTAAACCCTAGTTTAGGGTTTGGGAAGGGCTACTAGGGTTGAGCCCCTTTTAGGCCTCCTTGCATAAGAAAAATGATTAGAACTCCTCTCCTGCAACTGGTAAGGACAAACCCCCTTCAGAAACCCTGGCTCAAATTCCAAACACTAAAGGATTTTTAAGGTTTGGGCCCCTCTCTAGCCGTACACAGGCAGCACATAGATTTATACAAGAAACTAGGGTTTCTAAGGTCTTTTCTTGGACAATTTGTAACTTCTAGCCTCCAGATGAACAAACAAAGGTTCTGCCTTCTTTCCAACCTTGGTGAGGGCTCCTGCAATCATTGCACACATTGCATCAACAAATACTTATCACCCCTGCCACGTTAGGTCTGATTTCCAACCACCTTTTCCAAACCGGGCATCATAAGCTCGCCTAGGAAAAGGTTATAACCATGCTTCCAGTACTCACAAAGACCCTTATATTTACATTATTTACAAGGATGGAGTTTTTCCTTGTTTCCACAATTCCCATACTTCCTGGTACAGATAGGAAACAAACTAAAACTCCATTTTTTGGAATTTACCAATCAAAACAGAACTAAAGCAAAAGACACAAAATTTACAAAATGAAAGAAAGCGATAGAAAAGTTGTCTAAAAATGCCAATACAAAGCTTTAGAAGGATTCTCTACATGCTAACAAATCAACTAAATGCCTTGTCTAATTCATTTAGCAGCAGGCACACAGCCAAGAACAGGAAATCAAAACTTTTTACACACAAAAATCATTGTTTCTTCTTGTTCTCATGAAACTGCCATGCTCAAAATCCTCTAACCTCCTCAGGGTCGAGAAATCACTTTTACAAAGCTTTGGAAATGGTTAGGTTTCCTTCTCCAAGCCTAAGATCGGTCAAAAGCATCATGATGTAAAACACAGTGTGTTTTCCAATTTTTACAAAAACTTAGGAATCCACCACAAAAAAGATTCCCAACTTATTCATCTTCTAACCAAAGAAGTAAAAAGGTCCCCAACCACCAATAAGGTGATCCACAAGACCAAACCAAAACAAAAAAAGGATTTTTAAAACAAAACTTCTAACTAAGCTTGTATTTTGGCACCTTGGCAGGTGCTCCTGCACCATTCTCCCCCTCCCAGCACAAACACTAAGAACTGGAAAGAGGGATCATTGCCAGGTCAATGCCAAGTTTCTTAAATTGATCTTCTTGTACCCATGTGGCCTCTGAGTCAGGCTTGCCCTTCCACTTGATAAGGTGCTCCATGTAGACCTTCTTCCTTGCAGACTTTTGCACTCTGGACTCCAAAATCTACTCTGCCTGAGGTTTCTCTTGATTTGGAAGGGGTATATTACTGATATCCTTAAAGATTTCTTGACTGTTCTGAGCTTCATCACTGACTGTCCCCTTGTAACTGATCAAATCAGCAACATTAAAGACTGGAGATATACCCAAATCTAGTGGTAGTTCTACCTTGTATGCATTCTTCCCATACTTGGCTAACACCTTGCATGGTCCTACTCTTTTCATTTACATTTTGGTTGTCATTCCCTTCTGCAACCTTGATTTTTTAAGATGAACCATAACATAGTCACCTACTAAACTACACATCTCTCCTTGACACATCAACTTTATCTTTCAATTTTTGTGTTGCTGCTGTAATTGTCTTCTTAACCTGCTCATGAATCTCCTTCATGGTCTAAGTGAAATCTTTTGCATATCCACTCCTATTCTCCTGAGATCCAAGGTCTCTAAGTTCACAAATGCCTCTTGGGTGCATCCCATACACCACTTCAAATGGACTTTTCCCTGTAGTTATGTTTATACTGTCATTATAAGCATACTCAGCTTGAGAAATCACCATATCCCAGGTTTGTCCATATTATTTAGTCAAGCACCTCAATAGATTACCTAGCACTCTGTTAACCACCTCTATTTGACCATCGGTCTAAGGATGGTAAGCTGATCCAAATGACAAATTTGTTCCCAATCTGCTCTATAGTGTTTTCCAAAAATGGCTCATGAATTTCACATCCCTGTCTGATACAATGCTCAATGGCAATCCATGGATTCTTACAACTTCCCTGAAAAAGAGATGAGCTATGTAACTTGCATCATGGGTGGTTTTGCAAGGGATAAAGTGACTCATCTTGCTAAATCTGTCCACAACTACAAAGACACTGTCAAAACCAGTTTTGGTCTTAGGAAGACCTACCACAAAATCCATGCTCACACACTCCCATGGTCTGTTAGGAATAGGCAGGGGCTGATACAAACCAACATTGCTAGCTCCCCCTTTGGCTTTCATGCAAACAACACACTGTTCTACATACTTCCTAACATCTCTTGCCAACTTAGGCCAGTAATAAAATCTTTGTACCAGCTCTAAAGTTTTATTTATTCCAAAATGCCCACTAAGACTGCCATTATGTTTCTCTTGGATCAGATTTTCCCTCATTGATCCTCTTGGGACACATAACAGATTACCCTTAAATAACAATCCATTTTGTAGAGTATACTCAGCATATTGACTATGAAAGTGATTTTCAAAATCTGAACATACCTTGTAGGCTTCTGAGAAATCTTCATCCTCACCATAGAGGTCTTTGAAACTCTCCAATCCAATGCTTTTCAGCTATATCTCTTGGACTGTCAACATTCTCCTACTTAATGCATCTGCCACCTTATCCATTTGTCCCTTCTTCTGCTTGATGGTAAAAGTGAAAGCTTGGATGTATTTCATCCATTTCAAGTGTCTATTACTCAGCTTCTCTTGGGTGTTGATGTAACTGAGTGCCTGGTTATCCGTGAAGACCACAAACTCTTTGGGTAACAAATAATGCCTCCACTTCCTAAGGGACTGCACTAAAGCATAAAGTTCCAGATCATAGGTGGAGTATTTTTGCTTGGCTTCATTGAGTTTTTCACTAAAGAAGGCTACTGGCCTACCTTCTTGACTAAGTACTCCTCCTACTGCTACTCCACTTGCATCACACTCAACTGTGAATAACTTATCAAAACTAGGCAACAAAAGTATAGGTTGGGTTGCTACCTCTTGTTTCATCTTTTCAAACCCTTTATCAGCTTCTTGTGTCCATTTACACTTTTCTTTTAGACCACCTTTAATAGTATCTAGGACTGGTGCACATATACCACTAAAATTCCTGATGAATTTTCTATAAAACTGAGCTAAACCATGAAAACTTCTTACCTCTGTTGCTGTGGTTGGTGTAGGCCAGTTTAGGATGGCTTCCACCTTGCTTGGATCCATCTTCAGGGTTCCTTGGGATACCACAAAGCCTAGATACACAAGTTCTTGTTTGAAGAACTCACACTTCTCAAGGTTGATTGCCAACTGTTCTTCTTGCAGCCTTTTGAGAACCATCTCCACATGTTTCAAATGTTCTTCTGCTGTCTTACTAAAAATCAGTATGTCATCAAGGTAAACTACTACAAAAATCCCTGTGAAATCCTTAAGCACCTCATTCATTAGTCTCATGAATGTGCTAGGGGCATTTGAGAGGCCAAATGGCATCACTTTCCACTCATATAAACCATCATTTGTCTTAAAAGTTGTCTTCCATTCATCACCCTCCTTGATTCTGATTTGATGATACCCGCTCTTAAGATCTAACTTGGTGTAATACTGTGCTCCTCCAAGGCAATCCATTAAATCTTCAATTCTAGGTATTGGGAATCTATACCTAATGGTGATCCTATTAATTGCTCTAGAATCAGTACAAAGTCTCCACTTACCTCCTTTCTTTGTTGCTAAAACAACTAGGACTGCACAAGGGCTGATGCTCTTTTGAATTAGACCTTGATTCAATAGTTCTTCCACTTGCCTAGCCACCTCTTGGTTTTGCTCAGGTGTAAGCTTGTATGCTGCTTTGTTAGGCAATGAAGCTCCAGGTATGAAGTCAATTTGATGACTTATTGCTCTCTTGGGTGGTAGAGTTGCAGGTGTTCCATCACTCACTATGCTCTTGTACTTTTCTAGCAGCCTTTTAACTGTTTCAGGTATGACTATCTTCTCAGCCTTTTCTTCCTCTTTGGACTGCATAACAACCACATAACCTTCATTCCCTTGGTGTAGATCCTTGATGAACTCCTTGCCACTGCTCAACATAATGTTAGGAACCTTAGACTGCCCCTCATCATCCTCAGTCAATGACTGCAGCTTGAAGGTTCTTCCATCCTTCTTGAATTCTATGGTGTTCTCCTTCCCATGATATATAGCACCTTTGTCATATTTCCATGGCCTGCCAAGAAGAAGATGGCATGCATCCATGGGTAGTACATCACACATCAGCTTGTCTTTGTAGCCTCCAATTGAGAATTCCACTGTAACCTGCTCATTCACTAGAACACTCTGCCCTTTGTTCAACCATGTGACTTTGTAGGGATTGGTATGAGGTACCTTCTGCAATTTTAGCTTAGTTACTGCCTCCTCAGAGATGATATTATCTATAGAACCAGAATCTACAATGACCTTGCATACCTTTCCCAATATCTTGCACCTTGCTCTAAACAAAGCTCTCCTTTGTTTGGGTTCTTCCTTGACCAGTTGTTTGATCAACACTCTATTAAACATCAGATTTTCTCCTACTTCTAATTCTATATGATTGATCTCAGGTGATTTGACACTCATGGTGTCCTCTTGTGCATAAGCTACTCTTTTCTCATTGCTAGATGAAGAAGCTTTCTCCGGGCATCTATAAGCTAGATGACCTAGCTGATTACAGTGATAACATTTCATGGTGGCAAAGTAAGAGTTACTTCTGCCTGCTCCTCTTCCTCTGTTTGAACCTCCTTGAGGTCCTCTTCCTCTATTAAATCCTCCTCTTGAAGATGTTTCACCTCCATGCTCAGTAAGCTTAGATTCTCCATGGTTCCTTTGATCATTACCTCTTCCTTGGTAACCTCCACGCTGTCCTCTTTGATCTCTGCCTTTGCCTTTGCCCTTAGAGGACTGATCATACTTCCTTTTATTCCTCTCTTCAATCTTTATAGCCAGCTGATAACATTGGTGGACTGTCTTGGGGCTGAGTAAAGCCATCTCTTCCTGTATGTTCCACTTCAAACCATTAAGGTACCTAGCCACTTTTAGGCTCTCATCTTCTACCACATTTGATCTCAAGCAAAGCTTCTGAAACTCTTCAGTATAGGTGTTGACATCTTGATCTTTCTGCCTTAAGCTCTACCTCTTCTTGTGAAGTTGGATCTCATAATCATCTAGCATATATGCTTCCTTCACCTTAACAACCATTCCTTTCCAAGTTGATATGGGCTGCTTGCCTTCTTTCTCCCTTTCAGTCTGAACAAATTTCCACCATGTCAAAGCTGATCCTCTCAACCTTGATTTTGCAACCTTCACCTTATGTGCTTCAGTGACTCCATCACACTCAAAGTGGTTCTCCATGCCATCTATCCAATCCATGACCAAATCGAGATCCATCTTTCCACTGAATAGTGGTACGCCCTCAAGTCCTTTTCTACTTAGGGCTTTTAATGCCTTCAAGAAAGGCTCCTCCTCTAGAATAGGGTCAGGTTCAGGGACCTTGTCCTCCTCTACAACCTCTTCTTCTTTTGGCACTTTACCTTCCAACCTCACCTTGTTCAATGCTTCCTCAAGTTGCTCTATTCTTTCCTTTAAAGACGTGTTGTCCTCTTCTTGTTCTTCAACCATCTTGGCTAATTGTGCATTTGTCACCATGTTGGGCATTTCACTTGACTCAACTTCTGACATATAAGCTGCTTTCCCAAATCTTTAGTTGTGCTCTGATACCAATCTGATAGAGACAGGGTTGGATTGAGACAATCACAATCTCAATGCTCTGAGTCCTTGCCTTGAGAACTCCTAAGGTGTCACTTCATCCACCATTCAACTTGTAGGTCCTCTGCTAGTTTAGGTACCCCTGGTTCTTTTCCAACCCTGCTACCATCTCTAATTTTCTGCTACCAAGCAATTCTTGGTGCTTTTCCTCACATTCACCAACTAGCCCTTAATCAACTTAAAGACCAGTTAATCTCCAAATTCTTCCTAACCTCATTTCAGGGGTGTGCATAGGTTTTCAAAGCTTCAAGAAAGTCTAGGGTAGGTTCCTGTCCAAGCACAGATCTTCTTGCTTCTATCGTTTTCATTAAACCCTAGTTTAGGGTTTGGGAAGGGCTACTAGGGATGAGCCCCTTTTAGGCCTCCTTGCATAAGAAAAATGATTAGAACTCCTCCCCTGCAACTGGTAAGGAAAAACCCCCTTCAGACACCCTGGCTCAAATTCCAAACACTAAAGGATTTTTAAGGTTTGGGCCCCTCTCTAGCCGTACACAGGCAGCACACATATTTATACAAGAAACTAGGGTTTCTAAGGTCTTTTCTTGGACAGTTTGTAACTTCTAGCCTCCAAATGAACAAACAAAGGTTCTGCCTTCTTGCCAACCTTGGTGAGGGCTCTTGCAATCACTGCACATGTTGCATCAACAAATACTTATCACCCCTGCCACGTTAGGTCTGATTTCCAGCCACCTTTTCCAAACCGGGCATCACAAGCTCGCCTAGGAAAAGGTTATAACCATGCTTCCAGTACTCACAAAGACCCTTATATTTACATTATTTATAAGGATGGAGTTTTTCCTTGTTTCCACAATGCCCATACTTCCTGGTATGGACAGGAAACAAACTAAAACTCCATTTTCTGGAATTTACCAGTCAAAACAAAACTAAAGCAAAAGACACAAAATTTACAAAATGAAAGAAAGCGATAGAAAATTTGTCTAAAAATTCTAATACAAAGCTTTAGAAGGATTCTCTACATGCTAAAAAATCAACTAAATGCCTTGTCTAATTCATTTAGCAGCAGGCACGCGGCCAAGAACAGGAAATTAGAACTTTTTACACACAAAAATCATTGTTTCTTCTTGTTCTCATGAAACTGCCACGCTCAAAATCCTTTAACCTCCTCAAGGGTCGAGAAATCACTTTTACAAAGCTTTGGAAATGGTTGGGTTTCCTTCTCCAAGCCTAAGATCGGTCAAAAGCATCATGATGTAAAACATAGTGTGTTTTCCAATTTTTACAAAAACTTAGGAATCCACCACAAAAAAGATTCCCAACTTATTCATCTTCTAACCAAAGAAGTAAAAAGGTCCCCAACCACCAATAATGTGATCCACAAGACCAAACCAAAACAACAAAAGGATTTTTAAAACAAAACTTCTAACTAAGCTTGTATTTTGGCACCTTGGCAGGTGCTCCTGCACCACCAAGTCAAGTTTCATAGAGGGATGGCCTCATATATAAAATATGCTTCTAACTACTAGTCACTTAAGTATGCAACAATTGTTGTAGTCCTTATATTAAAAATAGTTAAAAAATGAATGTAAACCTATAATTATCATTCCTTGAATTTACCCTTAACATGCTTGTAAAAAAGTGCAATTTCCCTATTAATTTTAGTTAATACACTAACCCCTCATAATTATAATGAGGGGTTTGTCCCTGCATAATTAAGTCTATAAATAAGGAAGAGATGTTTCTCCCAAACAATGATATCATCAAATATTGAATTCATATATTATTATCTGATTATTGGAGGTCATCCCTTGAAGTGGTATGCTATTTTACATTTTTTCTATTTATTTCCAAGAAATATCATAACATCCCCCCCACAACAAACTCAACTATTTTCTTTTAAAAATAAGAGAGAAACCTTACTACAAGATGTCAATACCAATCCCTGACCTTGGAGTAAACAAAAAATAAAATAAAACGAAGTTGACTAGCAAAGTTAAAACCTACCACAAAGAGAATTAGAGATTTGAGGATAACTTTGCCTCTCACAGAATATCATTATAAAAAAAAAAATGAACATGTAAAGACTATTTTACTATTGACATAATTCCACCACAACCAATTTGATAAGAATAAATTTTTAAAATCCAAAGAACTAAAACCTATTTCCATAAGTTAGAAGGATCTAAAACTTATTTGAATAAGTTTTGTGCAATCAATGCCAATGGTACATCCATCAACCCAAAAAAAAATATTAATGATTTGGATGATGGATTAAACTTCTTAATTGATTTACATTGAATCATGATAGTATCATTTACTTATGATGCATCTATGTTGTGTATATTTATTTAATTGTAAATGTTGTTTCGGCTATTATCTTGGATATATTGTTGCTTGTGTGTAAGTGTGTAGATAAAGTTTCAAGATTAAAAGGAAGTTGTGGAGGTTAACAAGAAACTATTGTTGTGATTCCCTAATATACCTGAGTCTTATCCTAAGAGGGGATTAAGGTCTTTTTGTGTAAATATGTTGTGTAAAATTTTGTTAGTTAATTTATAATTTATGATTTATTTTTATTATTGTTAAAACAAGGTTTAGTTAAGTTCCCTTAAGTCTCAAATATCATGTTTGAACTTAAGAAAAAAAAATTAGAGGTGTTTTAATGTTATTTTCTTATTATTTGAATCAAATTAAACCCCTAAAATAATTATTTATGAGATGGGACCATGTTGAAGTTTTTAATATGTGTTTTGGAAGAGTTTAGAGCCTTGAAGTCTTGAAAATATGTGAAAATATTTGGAGGAAAATCTTATTTTAGTCACAAAGTCAAACTTTTTCTCAAAGTTCATTGTATCTAAATAATTATTCTTTATTTAAACCTTTCTTCAAGTTTTGTTGAGAGTTGGAATTTTTATTTTTCAATTGTTGCTTTTTGTTTTCAAAATTGCTTAGAGAAGAGAATGGTTTGAAGAGCTTGAGAGCTTTAGAGAAGAGAAGGGATTGAAGAAATTGGATCAAGGAGTTCCCAAATTTTGTTGAAGTATTGCCACTTTAGAGTATATATTGTCATTGTTTGTTGTTAAAATGATGTTTTGAAAACTTGTTAATTTTTCTATGAATATTTATAATATTGCATGAAAACCTTATGGTTGTGTTATGTATTATTTTTTGGAGTTGTTTTGAGATGAGAGTTGTGTTGGGTGTGTACCTTTGCATTTGGGTTAAGAGTCATCCACATATTAGGGTTGAGAGAGGTGTTTACCCTCTCTTAAAAAAAATTATATTATATGGTGTGGATTGATACTGAGTGCCTATGTGTGTGAATGGATTTTGTTGCAAAGAGGAGATAAACATATCAAGGGTTGTTCATATGTTTTGAATATATGGCTTGGGTGGAAGAATAGTACGATATGATTTGGTGATTTATGGGTATTTTGGTATTAAGAAGATTGAAATATTGTTTACGTTTTTTTTCAAAAGGTTGGTGAGTCCCTTTACTCCCCCTTGTTATAAATCTTGAGAAGATCCATTTGTGTTTGTTAGCCATTTGAGTAGGTTATAGATTTATGTGTTCTTATGTTGTTAAACTTTTGGTTTCTTGAGGGCCTTCTAGCTCAAGGGTAGACTTATAACACAAGTCCTATAATTAGAGAGCTAGCCTTGGCCATGAGAGGCTTTGTGGCTATTTGTGTTGCAAATATGAACTGCATCTTGGATGGAATCCTTGTTGTGAGGATACAATACATATTTTGTTTATCTTTAAAACAAAAAGTTACCCACTTCTATTTAGGAAACTTAAAGGGATAACAACACGTGAGTTTTTCCCTTGTGGTGTGCATAACAACATTGAATCCTTGATTTATTTTTGTCATTTTTTAGGTTGTTGCAAATGGGGTTTCATCAAACCCGCTTATGTTATTGTTTCTCTTTACCTTAAGTGGCATGCCCTCATTCTGTTGCACATGCAACAATGTTTCAAGTGAGCAAATTACACTACTATGAGTAAGGTAACCCTTAGTACAATAATGTTGTAAATAAATAAATAAAATAGTTGCACTATATTTATGTCTATTTGTACATGTGTGTATGAGTAGGCATGACAAAAACAAAGGGAAAAATTCCACAGTATGCAATTTTCACCATTACAATAATAATATGTTAAAAAATTGAGTGAATGCAAATAACTTTTATGTATCTTTGCATATATCAATTATATGAGCCCCATCTATTACCACCTTTGTTTAGCTAGTTTACCAACATTTGGATGATCAATTTCCATAACTATGTTTTTCATCATATAGTGCTAACAAATTTCATTTCATGTCATATACCTTTGTCCTCTTCTACATCAAATAAAGGCATCCACAAGTTCCCCCTACCTTCAAAGAGAGAGGGTTACTTGTAGAAGCCCCGTACAATGTTAACTTTCATTACCCAAGTAGAGGGTAGACTCACTTAGCATTCTTAATCACCTTGTTACCATCTATTTACAATTCATATTTTATTACATTTTCCTATGCATTTTGATTTTATTTAAAGCAATAACCTAAATTGCTTCAATTTATAACACATTGGGTTCCCTCAAGTTTGGCATGTTGTCCCACATATCAAGCATGTTCAATTGTAGGCATCACTCCTTGTAACACTATATCAAACATTTGTGTATAGTAAAAGTTGGTTCTAGGTAGATTATGATGTAGTCGCTAGTGGATGGACTAATGAAAGGCAATTCAATCATGTACTTTACTTACCTCTAGATCTAAGGAGTAAACACTCAAATCTAATCAAACAACAAAACAATTCAAATTACACAACAAATAGAGAAGAAAATATTTATTTATTTCTTCCCACAATAACAATGCCAAGTTGCTAAGCATTTTTTTTGGTTACTCAGGGTATCCCTGCGACCTCCTGCCCAGTGGCACTTAGAGGCAAGCGGGAGGGAAAGACTAGTCCCTGGGGGGTACATGGAACCAGAAACCACTGCCACCATTTAAACCCGAGAGCGAGTTGAACCCGAGACCATGAGGAGTCATCCCACGGCCTCAAGACAATTGCATTACTAGTGTTGGCCCAAGTTGCTAAGCAATATTATCAAGCCTTTTAGCCTTGCAATAGTTACCAATCGAAAGGACTTACAATCCAATACAATGGATTTCACTAGGAACTATTTTCTAATTTGTGCAAAGTTATAAACAATTTTACAACATGAGCAATACCACAAGTTTTTAGTCCTTTGCTTACACCACAAGTAATGCATAGTCAAACCCTTATTGATGTGACACTAGATTTCTGATCATAGCTATTTGAATTCCACTTGGAACAAGCCTTCCACCCAAATTTTCAATTCTACACCATACCCTCAATCCAAGCTCTTCATTTTTGCCTCCAATCTCACCACTCAATTGAGTCTTGAACCTTTGGTTGATGTAGGAAATAAACAAACACTTAAGGAAATAACTCATATTAAATTAAGTCAACCTCATGAAATAATTATCTTTTACAATCTCTTTTCATCAATTTCCAAGCATCAAAAATCATCCTACTATTGGGCACAAGAAATAGGTCTTTACCAAGGATCATCATGGCCCCAAATTGCCAAACATGTACACCTATACCTTGGGAATGATTCTAGTTGGTCCCTTTCTTCACCACCAATCATGGGATATATTCCTCTTATCTTCCAAGTAAATGAAAATAACTCCAATTTGAATAACTCAACATTGCAACATCTCAAATCATAAGATATAAGCAAATAAAGCTCAATGGTGTCACTACACAACATCCATATGATGAATAGTTCCTTAGACATTAGCACACAAGCTTTGGACTACCAATTAGGCCTTAATATTTATGTGGCAAACAAAACTCAATCAATCACCATGTGCCACTACCATGTATGCTCTCAAGCTTGATGTGGAACACTATCAAAATTACAAAGACAAAACAAAACATATTTTTTTGGGTGACACAAAATTGCACAACATTAAGATGCTCTTACATCTTGGTGAAGCTATTTCAAGCTCTAGACAAAGCTTAGTGATAGACTATTGAATATTTTGCTAATCAATATTCAGATCACGATTCATCATCAAAGATACCTAAGATTGTACACTTGAACAACTAATTGTTTATAGACGGTCACCCAAAACCAATATTCAACAAATATTCTATGAACATGCATCTGTAACCCCTTGATTTTTTATACAATTTAAGGTGGTCAAGGTCTATTTGATTTACCTTCAACTCCATGCAGAGTCGTTATGGTCCTTGCCTACACACACAAATAATTCCCATGACTGTTAAATACCTACTTTTCTTGAGCATAAGCCATTTACTTGACATCATCCACTTCTACTATAATCATTTAACTTGCTTTCTACGTTTGAATGACTAATTTATATCGTTAACTTTTATTATTATTTTAAACATTATACTCTATAACTAAGTGGAATATACAGCGTATTTGTCATATCGAATAATTAATTTATTGTTATTAGTGTTATTAGTACTTGCCCATAGACAATATTATTGCAATGAGTTTTATTTTTTCTTGTATAAAGGTAAACTATTATTTTGCCATTTTTTTAGGAATGGATTTTACCTTTGCTTCCATATACATTATCTTTTATGAATTAAGTTATAAATTTGTCATTTGTTAGGAATGGATTTTACCTTACTTCCATAGACATTATTTTTTAAGAATTAAATTATAAATTATAGATAAATTAAATAATATTAATAAATGTTTTACAAAAAAAAAAAATCTTACTTCTATATACATTATCTTTTATGAATTAAGTTAAATAACATTAATAAATGTTTTAGTAAAAATAATAGTTGAAAAAGTTTGACCAAAATTTATTAATTTAATCTTAATTTTTAAAATTAATAATTTAAATTTATATCTTGTCATTATTATCAGTCATCTTATTGCATATTTATGTTCTATTTTTTTATAATATTAAATAATTATTATAAATATAAGGTGTTATAAATGTGTTCCATCAAACTAGAATATAGGCATACAACCATTAATATTACTAGCACTTGCACCCAAAGGAGGTTCAAGGATTACGCCGATATAAATCTATATGTATGCTAATATGTTAGAGCTTACGTGTTTGTGCATGGGTACGTGCATATAGATGCCATGTGCTACAAATTCTAGTTGTATGTGGATGGATTAAACAATTAATAATAAGTGCTCAATAATGATATAAAATAAACTTAGACAAATCTAGATTTTTTCCTTAATGAAATATTTGCATTATCTGATTTTGAAATATTTGCATATAGATATAAAACATAAAGCAATACAAATGAAAAAGAAATTTTCCATCAAATCAATGAAAAACATTGCAAATGGAAATAGAACGTTCTCATCCAGCCAGAAAATCAATATTTATCTAGATGTTATGTGAAGTGAGATTTTGGAGGTTTTCACTTGACATTTTGGAGGCCTCTACCATTAAATGGTAGTTGGTTTACCATTAAATGACAACTAAAACTTGATTTCTAATGACTCAACAGTGGTTTGGAGGCATGAGACTTGTTTTAGGCTCAAATCTCACACTATATGTAGCTTATCAGCTAATTATTTATACACACAATCAATATAGATAAATATATATAAGTAAGCATGGTATTGTAGTCTAGATTGAAATATATACAATATTGATTGTAAAATATACAAAATGTTGACAACGCATATTTGCTTATAGCAAATTGAATGATACTTTCATAACAATTACAGTTGTGACAATTTTGTTGTTGATGAAATCATTTCATAGTAATCAAAATGGGTCTTTATATGACCATATCACATTCCATATTCTTCTTCATCTAGAATATTTAACGATCACCCCATTTAGATTATTGCATAATATTAACACATACATTTGGAGCTACAACTCTGATGTTCCCTATTGATTGTCCTTTCCTCCTGATCATATTTGAGGTGAGAAAATGTCAATGCACATTTAATATTTGCTTCTTTGACTTATGTTATATGAAAATGTGCATAAATATCTTCCATGGATGTCAAATTATCATTCCATGTTCACACCTCAATGATGAATTTGTTGTTGATGATTCCATTTGGTTTTATTTGGAATGAGTCGGCACAAAGTTTTTTGTTCTTCATGTATTTTGTTCTTACACAGTCAAAGAAGTAGTTAGTAGATTCATATAATGTTTGTATTCTTGGTTATCTATCAAGGGTACAAAAATGTAAGAGAAAAAATAGTTGTTAAGGAGAGGAATTGGTAGCATGTTTAATTTGATTGCTGCAAAAATATGCAAATATAAAGTAGTCACCTATAAATCATCTAAATCTAATTGAATGGAGTCGATGCAATTCTTTTGTTGTTCATGTATTTTGCTACTATGAAATTGATTGAATCTTGCACAATAGTTTCAATTGTGTTGGTTTTGTTGTCGATGATTTCATGTGCTTGTAATTGAAATGCTCTCGCACAAATTTTTTTGCCTAGATTCATGTATTTTTTTCCTACACACTCAAAGAAGTTAGTATAGCTACATGCGGTTCTGATTGAGTGTTTTTTTCTATAACAATTTCAATTGTGATGATTTTGTTGTTGATGATTTCATGTGCTTGTAATTGAATTGTCACCATAGAGAGGTTTTTGTTGTTCATGTAATTTTTTCCTACATAATCAATGAAGAAGTTAGTAGAGTTACATAATAAATGCATTGTTAGTTTTATATAATAGGTATGAATTGTAGAAAAAATGAAAGTGGGTGCTAAAGAGAGCAATTGGTAGCATGTTTAATGCACTTGATGCAGATATATACAAATATAAAGTAGCCACTTGTTAAACATGAAATTGTGAGTAAATTAGTTTTGTATTTATTTTTTGAGAGTGTATAATATGAAGAAGGTAAGAAAAATGAAAAAAGAAAGTTTATTTATAGAACGTTGCAATTAAATGTGTACTTATACTCATCATAAAAAGAGCAGTTATAGTTGTGACTCCTACTTTTTCATGATAATTATATATGGATTATTTTTTATTCTTGAATATCGATTGAATGAGAATGGTGGTTGTATCCAAAGGGCGTATATTGATTTAACTCTAGATATAGCTATAAAATTTAAGCCTTGTCTTTTGTTTTACCTATATCGATTGTTGCTCTATTCAGCATTCCTTGTCTTTATGTTTTACCTATATGGATTGTTGCTCTATTCAACGTCACTCCTTGAGAATTATGTAAGGTAATTGCCCATGCCATCAATAGTGGTTTCTATCGACAATTACCTAAAAATATTGGTATTATAGGTATATTTTTTGAGGCATTTTGATTTCAAGGTGGACAATTGTAAATATCAAATTGTGCTTCTACATACAATAGTAAATCTGGTGGTTTAGAGCCAGCTCCATAAATTGATACAATAATAAAACCAGGGGACATATTTACACATACTCAACCTGCCTACACCAATGTGTACTCCTGATTGAGTGGATTTGTGAGGTTGCTTTTAGTTGCAAGCTTGGTCACAAGTCAAAACTTATGGATTACAGAGTTTAGACAAGTCACAACATATATAGGGTAAATAGAAAAAAATCCCATTTTTCCATAAGGGGCATGGCAGTTCCTAAGCAAACCGAGACAACAAATTGATACAAACATCACACATAATGGATATATAACCCCCCACAAATCTTTGAAATTGTTTGTTTTGCCTGTTCATATGAAAACCATTTTTTCAAGAACCAAAGCAACAAATTACTCTTATATGATTATATGATCCCATATCTAATTTAGTCAAAGGAATGACATACCTATCTATGAAGATTTTAGAAGACTTATTTTGATATGCTTTAATCACATAAAGAAAACATAGTTCCTTTCTTCTTAACAAACAAATAAAGACTGGTTTTGGGAGGTTATGCAAGGATTTGGCAAGGAGGACATGGCACGCTTGTTGCAGTTTGTCACAGGAACCTCAATGGTTCCTTTGAAGGGTTTAAAGCTCTTCAGAGCATATCTGGCCCTCAAAGGTTTCAGATTCATAAGGCATATGGAGTACCAGAACGTCTGCCTTCAGCTCACACATGCTTCAATCAGTTAGACCTGCCTGAGTACTCGTCTAAGGAGCAGCTCCAGGAGCGATTGCTTTTGGCAATTCACGTGTCCAACGTAATGGTTGTATTGTGTTGGTGAGAGATGGTTATGCTTTCTACAACCGTTCGTTTTCTCATGTCTATTTCTTCCTGCTGCTCTGGATGGTTATTAGTTGATAAGAAGGAGGTATTTTCTACAGCGTGTCAAATTATGATATTGTTATCAGAATTCAACCGTGTAGTTTTAAGAGTCAAACTCATTGACCCATATTTCATGAGTAGTGGTTCACAAGAACCCATCTCTCATGGTCCACTTAGCACTCATTGCATCTAGGTGATGCTAGCAGGGGTGAAGCACTGGGCCTTCCCGGGAGGTCACCCATTCCAGTACTACTCCAGCTCAAACATGCTTAACCACGGAGTTTTCTCCAAGGTTAATCCCACTTATCTTGCAACCCCATTTGCAAAACCTTCAGCAAGTGTTGTGCCTCATGAAACATTCATTATAGAGCCCGTTTAGCTCATCAATTGATAGAAATGAGTTGTTGTATGGTTTGGCTCCTCTATTTGATGGTTTTTGGCCTAATTGGAGACTTTCCTCAAGAATTTATGGCATGGATAAATGATATGAGGTCTTTGGTGTGTGCATCTTTGTACTCGAGTGCCCACAATTTGTTCAATTAAGCTCACATCCTCATTAAGCATGCTGTTTCAGACCCTCATAATGTTCCAGTATTCCTGATACTGTCTAATTTAGCCAGTTCGAGTGAAATCCATATTGTTTAGTCTTTCTTTCTTTTTAGCTGGTAATTTTGCTTGTTCGATTGTTCTATAGGAGACTGATAAGCTTTCTTGTTAAATTGACGTTTCTTCAGCCCTAGTTTTTTGCTATGCATATATGCATTACTTTGTAATCTTTCTATTCTGTTTTTAATGGAGTGTTTTTAGTGGCACTGCCACTTTAAAAAAAAAACACAAACAAATAAAGACTACTTTGTATTTATTTTACCTAATTCGAAAAAGAGCAACAAATTGCATAATGCATTCAATGGTTTCATTACATTGATTAGACCAGATTGTGTGCATCTCTAAATAGCTAAAAAAAAAAAAAATTGGTCACCTGCATGGAAAAAAATCCTAACCTTAAGTCTAAAAGAATCCAATAAAATCAATTTTGTAGTGAGATTGTCATGTAATATGTTATTCGTTGTTTCTGACATTCAGGCTGCTTCTTCTTCTAATAAGCCTTCTTGGTGTGATTATTGTTGCAACTTGTAAGTTGCAACTAAGATTGATCTTCTTTTTTCAAATGGAGCTTTGCATTCAAAACCCTACTATACTTTCAAACAGAAAACATCTAGTTAAAATGTGCCTCTTAGTAATTAAAATTTTATAATCATATCATCTGCAAATTTTTTTGGATGTTCTTCTATTCTTAACAGTTCGATAATTGTTTGAAACCTTCGATGGGACTCCAACCGATAAAGGTCACCACTAAAGGTCACCACAAACAACAAAGACTCCTAGACATCAAACCCAACCCTCCAAAAAACTTCCTCAAAATAATACTTATGTCAATTTCTATAGCTAATTATTGAGGCAACTATGATATGAGATATCTTGATTTCTAAGAATTACTACATTGGACTATCAAAGCGCCTCTTCTCTAAGCCTTTAAGACAAAATATAAAACCATTAACAAGAATTCAAATGAAACCTTCAAAAGCAGACTTTTCAGCAGATTACATACCACGAGAGAGTTTGTAGGATTTTATACATCTGATTATTTAAATTTAAAAGCATAATATTTATTCTTGAATTCAATTATATTTATACGAAACTCTTTAAAAAGATAGAGAGACAATCAGTCATATTTATCTACATGTTAAATTATGAAAGTCACTATAAATAATGAAAAAAAACTTTTGAAAAGCTACTACAACATATTATTTGATTTTGAAATATTTGCATGAAGATTTAAAACATTAAGCAATGCAAGTGGGAAAAGAAAGTTGAAATCAAGTTGGCAAAAAACATTCCAAATGGAAATAGAATTTTCCATCCAGCTTCTCAAAAGCAGGAGTGGCTATCCAGCCCTGTAAATGCACCGGGACATGGATATGCTGCATCATGCCCATCCGTGGAGAACTGGTAGTCTCGTACAGTGGGCACATACTTCAACTAACAGTATTTCAGGTAAGGTTGTCTTTTGAATTGATGGAAACAGAAATTAATGTCACACGACTGGATTTAGTTAATTTATTTTAACTTATTTAATAATTTATTTCAACTTATTTAAATAATTTATTTCAATTTATTTAATAATTTATTTGAATTTATTTATATAATTTATTTAAACATATTTATGTAATTTATTTAAACTAAATTTAAATTATTTATCTATTTAAATAAGTTTAAATAATTTATCTATTTAAATAAGTTTAAATAATTTATCTATTTAAATAAGTTTAAATTATTTATTTATTTATTTAAATAAGTTTAAATAAACTTATTATTTAAATAGGTTTAAATAGTTTATATAAACTAAGTTTAAATAAATTATTTAAACAAGTTTCAATAAATTATTTAAACAAGTTCAAATAAATTATCCATTTTTTCAATATAATTTTATCATTGTTTTTGAAAAAAAGAGGTCATAAATACCTCTATTCCTAAGATATTTATAAAAAGAATGGAAGTAAATTAAGAAAGGTAAAAAATACAAGTATATAGAATTATTAGTTCATATAGATACAATTTGATTTGTCTATAAAATAATCATTCTTTGGTCATAGCCTAAGGTTCATAATTGTTTTCAAAAAATAAACTTTTCAAACTACCACTATTTAATATAAATTTTTTATTCTTATTTTGAAACATCCTATTTGATTAGAGAAGATTAACCTCAAGGATGTTTATTTTCCTTTAAAAATATCATTCTATTACTATATTATGTATGGTGAAGGAAAAATATGTTATGATAAAACTAACAAAGATGTATACATATTATGTAAGTTAAATTTAAATAATATATATTTCATATTATTAATGATGATGATATATATAAGGGTGGCACGATCAAATGAAAGGGGATGGTGATGAAGGTTTTCGATGAGGGAGTTGTGCAGGCCGTGCAGGCTTAAGCGGCCTGTCTCCTTTCCTGTTTTGTGTGTTGTGCATGTCACTCGTGGGCATTGTCTCATTGTGTTTGGAGGTTGGAAATTGCATACAAGGCTAGTTGGGTCTTTTTTCTCTTGGATCGGACTCTTTTATATTTCAGTTTTTGCTTCTCTTGTTGCGTGGGGTTTGTGTGTTAGGTGTTGGGTGGGTGTTTTTCTATGGCACCCTTTGGGGGCTTCGGAGACCCATCTCGTTTATCTTTTAAATCAGTTTCCATGAAAGGTGATTCATCTTCATCGGGGCATGGAGA
The DNA here is from genome assembly GCA_007258455.2 of Sequoia sempervirens. Taxonomy (NCBI): domain Eukaryota; kingdom Viridiplantae; phylum Streptophyta; class Pinopsida; order Cupressales; family Cupressaceae; genus Sequoia; species Sequoia sempervirens. The sequence goes on along the minus strand of VDFB02255481.1, from coordinate 28,989 downwards.
TGTTATTAATTTCCTGTTGCAAGCTATAGAGGAGTCACGGATAAATCATTCTTCGGAATTGAAACCAAAACCAATTGGTTGCCTGGAAAGGAGCAAAGATCGTCCAATTGTGGTGATCAATCTTGAAGATGTTGTAGAAGATGTCATGTATTTAGCAGAACATGCTTTAATTTGCAAGTTTATGGGAGTTTGTATTTCGTTGCCATTTTTGGAGGCATAGGATCGGAGAAATTGGAACCCAAAGGGCGATATCGAGATTATCTTGGGAGCGAATGGTTATTTCTTTGCTGCATTCTCCAGGGTAGTAGATCAACATATGGTTTTTGAAGGTGGCCCTTATTTCCATAATCAGGTTGGGATCTTTATTAAACCATGGCATTTGGGGTTTGATTCCTCTGAGGAGCTCCCATCGAAGATTCCAGTGTGGGTTTGATTGCCTCGGCTTCTTATGGAATTTTGGCAGAAAGATGTGATGCATTCTATTGTTGCAGCTTTGGGGAAGCCCTTGGGTCCTTCTCATCAAACCCTTGATCGTAGGGTGACCTCCTTTGCTCGGCTTTGTGTGGAAATTAATCTAAACATTCCATTGCCAGAATCTGTGGAGATTAAATTGGGAGGTATGAGTTGGATTCAACAGGTGGATTATGAGGCTCTTCCCTTCCATTGTAGGTTGTGTCATGAGTATGGAAACTTGCAAAGAAATTATCCTAAATCAGGAGGTAACTTTCAACAATCTCAGCTTGAGTGTCAGGTTTCTAATTCTAAAGCAAAGGGCAAAGCTCTAATTGAAAATGAGGAAAATGATTCAAAGGGGTTTATTCCTATGAAAGGTCGATCCAAAGCTAGGGGTAATCTGACAAAATAAGGTTGTGCAGAAAGGAGGTTTCGGTAACAAGTTTGATGTCCTCAAAAATTTTGAGGACCTAGATTCAATGGAGCATGATCTTTCTCTGGAAGGTCAAGGAATGCAAGGTGTGGACCCGTCTACCCATATATCCCAAATTCCTACTCATGGAGTAGCTTCACCTGAGGTTTTAAGGATGGAAGACCAAAGTCACCAGATCGGGTTGAGACATTAGGGGATACTCAAGAGCTTGGTGGAGTACCTGTGGTTGTCATAATTGGTGAATCCTCTATGTGAGAGCCCTTCGGTATTGGATGACAATGAGGTATATATATTGACCTAGCTACAGACTCTGGAACAAAGGAAGATGGTAAAAAGAAAAATATGCCCCACCTGGGAATTAATCCAAAGAGCTTAAATAAGGGGACATCGGATAAGGCAGGCAAGGTGGTTAGGAAAAAGGATATGGAAAAGATGAAGATTATGGGTGAGTCCTTAGTGGAACCGGGTATTGTTAATACATTGGACTCTCACTTCGCTTCATCCCAGAAATGATTGTGCTCTCATGGAATGCACAAGGTTTGGGTAGCATCCCTAGACAAAAGGCTACCCGTGATTTGATCTGTGATCATAGTCCTGATATTATTTTCATCCAAGAAACTAAATTTTATGTGGATGAAATGAGTAATGTTTCTTCCAAAGTATGGAGGAGAGTTCAATGTTAGTGTGTTGGATCTTAAGGAGTGGTTGGTGGTGTTGCTTTCCTTTGGAACCCATGTAGGATAACTCCTCTTTGGTGGGTGGCTTACAGGAATTCCCTTTCAGTGTTCGCATCCTGTTTTGATTCTGGAGTGGTTTCTCTTTTTTCAAATGTTTATACACCTAATTATCTACCAGGTAAGATAATGTTATGGTGTCATATCAGATTCATTAGGTCTTTGGATCCTTGTCGCCCTTGGATCCTTGTAGGTGATTTCAATTCTATTTGTTTCCTAGAGGAAAAGTCTAGAAGAGTAAGTCGATTGGGTCATGCTTCGTCCTTGATGTGTGATAATATCTCTTTTCTCAAGCTTGTGGATATGAAGCTCATTAATGGTACTTTCACCTGGCATAACAGAAGATGTGGGGAGTGCTCTATTTCGGAGAGGCTTGATAGATTCTTGGTCTCGTATCATTGGCTTGGAGATTGTTGGGCTTCATCTTCTGAAATCTTGGGCTGGAAAGGATTAGATCATTGGCCTATCAAATTCTCATCCCTTTGGTTCTCTTTTTCCAAGAGCCCTCCTTTTAAATCCAGCTCATGTGGCTTCATGATCCTAATTTACACCAGTTGGTGGAGAGATGGTGGGCTAAGGGGAAACCTACTTTTGGTACTGCCATGTTCTCTTTTTTCAAGAAGCTTCAATTTGTTAAGTATAAGCTTAAAAGATGGAATAGAACTTCATTTGGGAATATTTTCCTTGAGAAAAAGCAGATTCAGGCATAGTTGGAAAGCATCACTTTCAAAATTAAGGAAGAAGGTATGACGGTGGATCTACTTGAGAAAGAGTCTAAACTTTCTAGAGATCTTGTTGAATGGGAGTTGCGGGAGGAGATTTTTTGGAAGCAGAAGTCCTGTATTGATTGGCTTCAGGAGGGGGATAAGAACACTGCTTTTTTTCATAACTCTATAAAGGAGAAAAGGTATGGTAATTTGATCACCTCTATAATTTCAAGGCATGGTGATCCTCTCTCTTCTTTTCAGGCCATTTCAGAGGAAGTTGTTAGGTTCTTTTCTTCCCTTTTCATAGAGGAAAACCAGATGGCAATGGCTGAGAAGGATTTAGTCCTTGATTGTATCCGCCAGGTTGTTTCCAAGGAAATAAATAACTTCCTTCTAAAGCTCGTTTCCCAGAGGAGGTTGAGAGCATTGTTTTCCAGATGAAGAAAGGAAAAGCTCCCGGTCCTGATGGCTTCCCGATAGAGTTTTTTTAGGAGTTATAGGATATCCTGAAGCTTGATTTGCTAGAGGTGGTTAGAGAGTCTCAAGCAAATAAGCAGATGCTCAAGGCATTTAATTCAACCTTCCTGGCTTTGATTCTTAAAAAAGAAGGTGCCAACTCCTTTGACTCTTTTATGCCTATTGCTTTATATAATGTTTCTTTTAAGATTATCACTAAGCTGATTGCAGAAAGGTTGAAAACTTGTCTGGCTTCCTTGATTTCATTGGAGCAAGGGGGTTTTTTCAAAGGTCATCAAATTGTGGATGGGATTGTAGTGGCAATGGAAGCTATACATTCCATGGCCTCTTCTAAGGAGAAAGTAATGTTTATAAAATTGGATATGTCTAAGGCTTATGACATGGTTTGGTGGTCATTTCTTCAGCGTATGCTTGTGGCCTTTGAGTTTCATCTTGATTGGATTTCTTGGGTCATGAGTTGTGTGACTACATCCTCATTCTCCGTTTTGATTAATGGCTCACCTTCCCCTACCTTTTCTACTTTGAGGGGACTCGGCCAAGGTGATCCTTTATGTTTGCATCTCTTCATTCTTTTGGCTGAAGGTCTTGGTAGATTATTGAGACGATACAAGGACCGTGATCTTATTAAAGGTTAGAGCTGGAGCCAAGGTTTAGACTCCCAATCCCACCTCCAGTTTGTTGATGATACTGCTCTGATGGGGTTGGCAAGAATTGATGAGGAAACTAATTTCAAGAAGGCTCTTGATACTTATATGGATGTTTTTGGTCAAAGGATTAATGAGTGGAAGTCTAGTATCATTTTCTTCAATACCCCTAAACTAATCCAGAAAAGGATTTCCCATATTCTTCATTTTCATATTGGAGGCCTGCCTTTGGATTATTGAGTATCCCTCTTTATGTTGGAAATATGAATAAGAGGCACTAGCAACACATCTTAAAAAAAAATTGATCAAAGGTCAATCATTGGACTTTTTGTTGGTTATCCTTTGCTGGAAGGTTGACTCTTTTGAAATCTGTTTTGCAGGCTCTCCCTTTATACAGGTTCATGGCCTTGTCTGCTCCTAAGGGTTTTCTTAAGGAATATGACTCTCTTTCTAGGAAATTCTTATGGGCTGGAAATTTGGAGAATCAAAAGTGGAGCTTGGTGAGTTGGGACCAAGTGTACAAACCCAAGGAGTGTGGTGGTTTGGGTCTTCGACAGTTAGGGAACAATAGTCTGGCTCTTGCGGCAAAACTTTATTGGAGGTGGTGTACTCTTTCTGACCAGCCATGGGCTCAAATTTTGAGCTTCAAATATCTTGGTGGTGTGGTTGATGTGGACATTCCTCGTATGGAATTAACAGGTAAGGGCTCTATGATCTAGAATACTATAAAATGAGGTTCTACCCTCATCAAGGAGGGTCTCTTTTGGATCATTAATAGAGGTAATCTTGCTCATTTTTGGTTGGATTCTTGGGATGGTCATCTGCCTATACTTTCTTCTCACCCTCAACTTTAGGCTTTAATTGAATCTTTTGTGGAGGCAAGCTGGTCAAATGTTGATAGCTTTAAGGTCTCTTCTTCTGTGGGGACCTTTGTGGTGTATCAATGGCATCATTATGGTTCTTGGCCTGATGGGGGTTCTCTGGAGGAGAGAAACACTTTGGTGTTGATCCTTGCCAAGTGTCCTGGTAGTTCTTTAGAGGTGGAGGATGGGCTAGCCTGGGGTAATGGTCTCAAAGGGAGGTACACGGTGGCTCAGGGTTATGATGTTTTGCTTGGTTGACATTATGACTTGGAGGAGAGTCCTTGGTGGAGACATATATGGAACAAAATTGGGTGGCCCAAGTGTAATCTATTTATTTGGATTTTAAGTTTGAATAAATGCCTAACTTGGGAGAACATCAGGAAAATGGGATTTTGTGGTCCTTCGATTTGCTTTCTTTGTGGAAACAATGAGAAGAGCTCTAGCCATCTATTCTTCCAGTGCTCTTTCTCAAAAAAAAATTGGAGATGGTGGTGGCATTTATGGAAGTGATTGTCGGTTCAAGCCTCATCTCTATATGATCTTTGGGTGAACTTGGGCCCTCCTTCGGCTTTTGCTTCCTTCTTGGTGGTGGCTTGGGATTTGGGTCCCTCCTTAATTATCTGGCAGCTTTGGCTGGAGAGAAATAGGCAGATTTTTTAGGATCAAAGGCAGGTGGCCCTACAAATTTGGTTTAAGAATAAGAGTATGTTCAAGGAGACTATAGAGGCTAAGTTCAACCTAGATGAACCTTTGAATTAGAATGATGCTAGGTTCTTTTCCATTTTGGAGCTTTCTAGGACTTCTTTGGCTCGATCTCGACATGGGTCTTCGAGGAAGGTGTCCATGAAGGTGAATCGTGTGGGTAAGTGGTGTTCGCCTCCAACCAATGTTTATAAAATAAATACGGATGGTTCTGCTTGTGGTAATCCTAGTGCTACTAGAATTGGCGGAGTGGGACAGGATAGCAGTGGTTGGGCCCAATTTTTCTTTTCTATTTATATGGGTGAACAATCCAATAACCAAATGGAGGCATGGGCTCTTTTTAAAGCTTTGGAGAAAGCTTGTGAGTTGGGTTGGAGGAAGGTGATTTGTGAGATGGAATCGATGATTCTTGTTTCTCTGCTAAACAACCAGGATTTCCAGAATTATGAGACTAGGTGTGATTGCTAGACAAATTCTCAATTTGGCCTCGAATTTTTTTTTGATTTCCTTTGTGCATATTCCAAGGGAGTGGAACAAAGTGGTTGATTGTCTAGAAAAATGAGATTATGATGAGATGGGTGCTTGGTTTGTTTGGGGTTGGGGTCAGCTTGACTAGAAAAAATGTCAGCAATTGGCTTAGTTTCTTCATGAGGATCAACATGAGTAGATGTGTTGGGTTGGTCTGGTTGTATGCCCTTTGGTGTTGGGATGATGGTTGGAGGGGTGGCTTTGTGGATATTTGGGATAACATTTTTGGTCATGTTCTTGATATTTCTCTGAAATTTTGGGGCCTCATGTCCCCTTGCTTGTATTCTTGGCTTTTCTATCAATAAAATTTTCAGCCTTGTTGTTTTAAAAAAAAATGAAAAAATGATGATGATATATAGAAAGGAATCTTCTACTACAACCTAGTGAATAGGGTACATTTAGGAGGTTCATAGTCAATTTTTTTGAAAATTTAGTGTCATACATAATTTTGTATTTAAGTGTAGCCATCAAAATTTAAATGAATATTAATATGTTAGATAACATAGATAATCAATGGTATTAGAGCATCAAGTAGGTGTTTATATTCACATTAATGGTTTGGTAGAAGGGGTATGGTCATTGATCTTGTGCCACATGATAAAATCTAGGTTGTTCAATATTTTACTTCAATTCTTTCACTTTCTAATTAAGATTGAATTTCTTAGTTATCTCCTAATTATAAAATTAAACAAGTCATTACAAAATAATCATACTACTTATTTTGTAACATTTATTTTTCTTAAATATTGACACATTGGATGATCAAGAGTTACCCTATTTGAATGTCTAATAGAAAGCTAATGGCTTGGTCATAAAGTGGAGAATAGTAAACCTACCCATTAGGTCTATGTAAATAAAAAAATGATGCATATGCAATGTCTAACTTCATTGTATTGTAGATATGAAATCTCTTTAAAATCCAATGGATTGGATAAACATGAGAAAGAGGAATGGTCATGTATAAAAAAACTATTAAATGATATGTATGGATTGTATTATTATAATTTTAGCCTTATCGCAATATGTGTCTATAAGATGAACCTCACCCACTTGATTGTATCATACACAAAAATAACACAAAACTACCATACCGATGTTATCAAAGTACACATGAAGATTTAATTGAGTCCACCATGTTAGAAGTACATGTCATGTTGTCATATACATCTCTTTGACCAATGGGATTATAATATGTAGTGATAATGGATTATAAAACACCATGTACAAAATCCCATTAGAGCAAAATGAGTATGCAAGTAAACAAATCTAGTAAAATAAATTATTTAAACTTATTTAAATAAAAAAATTATATAAAAAAATCCCAATAAATAAACAAATTATTTAAATAATTTTAAATTAATAAATGTATTCAAACTTATTTAAATAAATAAATAAATTATTTATACTTATTTAAATAGATAAATTATTTAAACTTATTTAAATAAATAAATTATTTAAACTTAGTGTAAATAAATTATTTAAATATGTTTAAATAAATTATATAAATAAATTCAAATACATTATTTAAATAAATTATTAAATAAGCTAAAATAAATTAACTGAAATCCTGCGTGTGACATTAATTTTTGTTTCCATCAATTTAAAAGACAACGTTACCTGAAATACTAATACTGTCAATTGAAGTATGTGCCCACTGTACTAGACTACCAGTTCTCCATGGATGAGCATGATGGAGCATATCCATGCCCCGATGCATTTACGGGTTGTTGGATAGCTATTGCCCTCAAAAGCTACTACAATATTATCTAATTTTGAAATATTTGCATTAAGATTTAAAACTTAAATCAATGCAAGTGGAAAAAGACAATGCAAATGGAAATAGAATTTTCCATCCAACTGACAAATGAATATTTATTTGTCTTTTTAGTGATAAGTGAGATTTTGGAGGCTTTCACTTGGAGATCTAAACCATTAAAAGCCAACTGATTTACCATTTAACAGGAGATGAAAATTGTTTTCCGACTATTCAAGAGTGGTTTGGAGGCGTGAGGCTCAAATCTTACACTATATGTTAATGATTATGTTAGATTTGTACTAATATATTAACATTTACAACATATATTTAAATTGTATTTTTTATTTTTTTAATTATTTATTATTATTATTTATATTAAAATAACTTTAATGCCATCAAGTTAGAATATAGACATGCAATATTCCAAAATTTACATTATAATAATTAATATATTATTTACATAATTTTAATAATTATTAATATTAATATATTATAAAAGTGTTCCTTATATAAAGTGAACAACCTAATCAACAATAAATTGTGGTGAAGGATGCAAAGATGGTTGAAATATCTCAACCATCAAATTTTTTAAAATATTAAAAAATATAATATATAATTAAAGAAAAAAAAAACTAGTCTTAGCTTTAAATTACCTTTAAGAAAAGATAGGATAAGAATTGTTTTTTTCTTTTAAACTTTTTAAATTTAGATAAATAATATTAATAATAATAAATAGATATATTTTTTAAATAATAATATTAATAATAATAAATCGATAAATTAAAATTTGACTTTTTATCTTTTAAAAAGGTTTTATTTTATTTTCACTTTTTAAGAGATACATATTTACATTTTTTTTTGTAAATGGGGAGAGACCAAACCATGTGACCTCTTTCTTGCAACAAGATACTTTACCCAGTCGAACTAGGTCCCCCACAATTAATTATTAAATTAACTTAATAAGTTTATTATTTGTTATTAAATTTTTAAAATTATTATGTTTATTAATGGGTGAAATCACAATACTGTGTCTCACTTTTTTCCCAAGATGGGCATTTACATCAATATTTTTAACTGAATCTTCATCTTTTAAGACCTATAGCAACTAAACCGTTAAGAATTTGAAGATGATGTGAACTAGTGATTTGTGGCAATTTGTGTGTAGATTATAAATATATATTTTATTTTATTTTTGAAATAAATCATGAATCTTTCAACATCTCCTTTAATAACTAGTTTTAAATAGAAAAACAACATTTTCAGAAAGTAACGTTTGTGTCATACAAAATTTTTTTTCTATAAAGGATAAAATTCTAATTTTTGGAATTTAGATTCTTAACAGTAATATCTAGGGAATGGATATTTTTCATAATTTTTTGTTACATATATTATTTTTAATTAATTTTTGAAGTCATTATAACTATAATTTGGACATGTGTGTGTGTCGTACAATTTAACTTGTTGTGTATATATCAAAATCCATTTTTTTCTTTTTTTAGTGAAACAAGGACATCAATACTTAGGGAAAGGGTATTTTTTGAAAAAAAATTACAATGGTTTACTATTTTTCCACCTTTGTAGAATGAAGAGGTTGATGTTAAAAAAAAAACCTATGTTTAGTAAAAATTGAAAACTAAATACAAGATAAAATGAAAACATATCAAAACTATACTTGTTGGAAAGATCATTTGGAGGGCTACAATCATGCAAAAGATCATTTCTAAGTGGTGTTATTTAATCCCTCAAAAGGTAAAGTAAACGTGTTTTTTTACCAGCATTTTGATAGGTGTGAAGGAGACTCCATTGTGGGTATGATTTAATACTAGAGGGGTTCTATCCTAGGGTGTTTGATCTAAGGGGATCTTATCTATACCTATTCAATTAAAACCCTTTAGATGAAACCTCTCAAGGCTAAAATCATTTTTCTTCTAAGAAAAGTGATTTCAGGCAAAAATCAACATGTCCCAAAAGTGAGACACACTATTGTGGCAGCACCCTAATATTTAGATTTTGATATATTTCGACTTTCCATTTAGTTTATTTTATTTTAGCTTTTAATTTAGATTTAAGTTTGAATTTTTATTATTATTTATATATTTTTATGAAATTACAAATAATAATTAAAAAATATTAGAATTAATTTAATTTATAATTAGTTTTCTTATTAAAATTTTAATTATTGTAGAATAATTCTATTTTAGATTTTTTTTATAATTTATATAATAAAATGAATTTCAAACTTAAATATAAATTAAAATTTATAGAGTGAGAGAGAGAGGTAGCTTTTGATTAGTCATTTCATGCCAACAATCCAAGGATAACACGTCCTAAGGAGTTATGTTTAGGGTTGCATGTCATTTGATTAAGGATATTACAATTCACCTTTAAAAACTCTTCAATGTGTCCATTGCACACTTAGGAGGAAAATAGATAGAGAGAGAAATAGAGAAATGGAGATAAATACAAAGAGATACAAAAACAGAGGTATAGATATAAAGGAATAAATATGGAGAGAGGAAGAGAGATAAAGAAAGAGAGAGGAAAAGAGAGAAGAGGGGACATATAGATAGATATAGTCACATAAAGAGAGATAGAGAGATAGATAAAGAGAAATAGGAGAGACATAGATAGATATAGTCACATAAAGAGAGATAGAGAGATCGATAAAGAGATAAAGAGGGAAAGGGGGAGAGAGGAGGGAGATAAATAGGGATAGCAAAAAATAGTAAGGGGAGAAAGATAGGGAGATGGAAATAGACAGAGAGAATAAATGAGAAAGATAAGAGTCCAAGAGAGAAGGGAAGACAAATATAGAGAGAGAGAGAGGAAGAGAAAGATTGAGAGGTAATAAAAAATATTAAAAAAAAGAGGGAGACAAAAATATAAAGATCTTTCTCTTCCCATATCTCTATGATATCTCCCCATATGTACTTCTCCCTACCTCTCTATATCTCCCTCTCTCTACCTCTCTCTATATAACTTCCTATCTCTATCTATCCCTCCATCTATCCCTCCCTCATTCTCCCCCTCTCACTTTGTATCCCCCTCTTTGTATCTTTATTTCTCTCTCCCTCTCTCTACTTTCATTTCCATCTCCATCTCCATCTCTATCTTCCTCTCTATCTATCCCTATCTCTATCTCCTTACCTCTCCTTACATCTCTTTCTCTTTTTCCCCTCTATCTTTCCCACTATATATATCTCTATCTCTCCCTCTCTCCCTATCACTCTTTGTTTCTATATTTCTCAACTTCTCTATCCTCTCTCCCTCTCTATCTATTTATATATATCTCTCTAGCTCTCCCCCTCTCTATCTCTCCCTCTATTAATTTTCTATATCACCTAGACTTTATCTCTCACTCTTTCCCTCTCTATTTCTATCTTTTCATCTCTCTGTAACTCATTATCTCTCTCTATTACTCCATCTCTATTACTCTCTCTACCTCTCTCTATATATCACTTCCTATATCTTTATATTTTTCTCTCCATCTCCCCCTCTTTCATTGACTCCCTCTTTCTATCTCTATCTCTATCTCTCCATCTCCCTTTGCCTCCTTTCATCTCTTCATTTATATTTATCTCTCTTTGTCTTTGTCTTTGTCTCTCTCTCTCTCCCTCTCTATCTTTTCCAATTTATATTTATCTATCTCTCCTTTATATCCCTATTTTCCCTCTCCATCTCCCTATCACTTCCTCTTTCTATATTCTCTAATTCTCTCTCTTGTCTCTATTTCTCTCCCTCCATTGGCCTCCCTCTCTATCTATTTATGCATATCTATCTCCCTCTCTATCTCTCTCCATATCTCTCTTCCTCATACACACACACCTTGTTTCTCTCTCCCTATCTCTAGCTCTATCTCTATCTCTATCTTTGCATATTTAAATTCGTACATATCTTTCTATATCTCTATCTCATTATCTATCCATCTCTTTTTACCCATATATCTTTCCCTCTCTCTACCCCTCTCTATATATCACTTCCTATCTCCATATTTATATTTCTATCCCTCTCATTATCTCCCTCTCTCCCACTCTATATATTTATCTCTTCTAGATCTATATCTATCCCTTTGTCTCTTTTTATCTCTCCCCACTCTCTCCATATCCCTCTCCTCCATCTCCATCTCAATTTCCATCTCCATCTTTATCTATCTTGTTACCCCCCCCCTCTCTCTCTCTCTCTCTCTCTCTCTCTCTCTCTCTCTCTCTCTCTCTCTCTCTCTCTCTAAAAACACAATCATGTGTCACACTTTATAAAGGAATCGGCCAACAATAAAAAAAATCTAAACTTCGACCACATAAAAGTGGTCTTTATGTTTTGAATTTCAAAATAATGTAAACTAATGAAATGTAGAACTTTTGATGAAGTTTATTCCTGTAATTTTTCATATTTTTTAAAAAATTGTTTTCATTACTTTTTTATCAATTTAAAAACATATTTTAGAATGCTCAAAATTTCAAAAAAAAGTGACTTCACGGGTTGTCAAGAAATAAATTGAAAAGAACTTCATTTCTCCCTAAAAAAAATTTCTCCAAATAGGTAACTTCAATATCTTTTGCATGAAAAAAAAATCAAATTTTGATGTATATTTTTCTTGTAATAACGTTTTAAAGTCAAACTTGTCAAAACTCGACAACTTTCATAGGCCGTCAACTATTGTCTATTTTTTTAATCATTTTCAAAAAACAAATTATACCCTTTTGAAGAAGACTCTCTCCTCTTGTGCTCCATTTTTAAAAAAAGAAAAAAATAATATGTTTTACTATTTTTTTTTAAATTCTAATCAGCCTCTTTTTTAACTTTAACAACGTACTTGCATTATTTTAAAAATAAAATATATTAAAACAAATCAAAATATTAAAAAAATTACATATTCAAATTCGCCACTCTGAACTTTACAAAAGGGTATTTTTCTTCTTCTTTTTTTAAATATCATTCTAACTAAAGAAATACTTAGCTAAAATTGAAAGTTTCAGAAAATTCTAAAAAACGTTGACTTAGCTACCAACTAGGATGCGACATAGACAGTTTCGGTAGAAACAGTTTCTATAGAAAGGGTTTTAGTCGAAACCCTTTCGGTAGAAACAATTTCTATAGAAAGGGTTTTAGTCGAAACCCTTTCGGTAGAAACAATTTCTATAGAAAGGGTTTCAATCGAAACCCTTTCTATAGAAACCCTGCACAATAAAATAAGCCAATTTAAGCCAATTTGAAAGCGGCAAAGGGAAAAAAAAATATTTTTTGGATTAGGCCGAAACATATTCGATCGAAACCTATGTGCCACGTACAAGCCACGTGGTTTCGGTCGAAACCTATTCCTCCGAAACATTTCTGACTGAAAATGTTTCGCTCATAACTATTTATTTGGCTGAAAGTGTGACAGCTTTGTGCTCTCTCTCTCTCTCTCTCTCTCTCTCTCTCTCTCTCTCTCTCTCCACATATCTCCCTCTCTCCCTATTTCATACATATCATTAGCCTATTGGTAATGGAGCCTTATTATCTTCCCAATTCAAAGGTTTTGTTTTAGTCGTGTTTGATCCCTATAAGTAGATGCATATTTGAAGCTATCACTTCTCCATGAAGACCTTTGTTGCACAAACAAAATCACTTTTTAAATAGCCCACCAATTGACCTCATGTATACTATACAAATGTATGTAAACAATAAACCAAAAAATTCCCTAATTGACCATCCACACTTCTTCAGTGTACGCATTACACACCAAGGTGCAATTGCTAGTTTATATAATGATTATGTAAAAATTTCAATATGTTTAATTTTTAATGTGTTTTGATTTTTTATATCATATTATTAATATAAAAATTAAAAATATAAAAAAATTATAATTTTTATAATAAAACCATTTTAATGATAATTCATAAAATTATTTTAAAAAACATTTATTTAATGTTTTATAATATTTTTAAATATTATTTTATAATCTTTAATATACAATTACAAAATCAATATAATTTATATTTATAATAATAATATTATATTTATTTTATTTCAAACTATTTTTATTAATTTACATTATCATTTCTTTATTTGTTTTATTTTATTGACATTTTGATAATTAAAATAATAAATTATGTACTTTACTAAATAAAAGCATAATAAAATTGACATTTATTGATACATTTTATAAGTTAAATTATTAAAAATAATTATAATTGTATTTTTATGTTTTAACTTCTTATAATACATTAAATAATTATAATTATAAAATGTGATCATACAATATACAATATAGCACAATATAGACGTGTAAAGAACTAATTAACAAAATTAAAAGACTATAATTAATAAAACTTACATTTATTTTTACTCCCCACTATGTAGCATAATAAAATTGACATTTATTCATAAATTTTATAAGTTAAATTATTAAAAATAATTATAATTGCATGTTTATGTTTTAACTTCTTATAATACATTAAATAATTATAATTATAAAACGTGATCATACAATATACAATATAGACTTGTAAAGAACTAATTAACAAAATTAAAATACTATAATTAATAAAACTTATATTTATTTTTACTCCCCACTATGTAGCACTTGTTGTCAATGAGATAAGGACGTAGGCCAATTTTAAAATGAATTGCCCAATTTTAATTGATTTTTTTTAATTTGAGATGTAATGTATGATGTTATGAATGCAAATATCAACTAGCATACCTCTATTAATTAATAATATATGTAAAACACGCCGAGAGTTATCTTTATCGAGACACCTATTGACTTGAAAAAATGCTTACATTTTCATGAATATGAATTTGGAAAGCAATTAATTTGATTTCATTATTGTTTGTGTCATTGTTTATCTCAATTCCCATATATAAGGGTACACATTCAAATTTGAAATCATACCAACTTGTCTATAACAACAATCAACCAAGAACAATAAGTTTAAAAGCAGAAATGTTCATCAATCATTAGATTTAGTATTGACACCATCAAAAAAGTATATCACGACAAAATGACATTAACTAACTTAGATATATCCATTGGTTTTTTTTTCAAATGTTTGAATACATTGTTAACATTATATATATTCAAGCATTTGAATGTTATGAAACCTATAGCTTTGCAATTGAGTCTAATAAAGCTTTTCTCTCAGATGAATAATCAAACTTTGTTGTTTTTATGACTGTGCATTTAATCTTGTGTTCATCATTATAAGTCTCTTTTTTCACTTGAAGTTTAAATATGTATTTGTTGAAAAGGACCTTTTGTATAATGTGTGAAAACTTAGCATCATCTTGTTTTTCATGCTTCAAAATGTTCAATTCTTTTGTTGTAACACCCATAATTTCTTCTGTCGCTTCTTCAAAAGCTGTAATCCAAGTGAATGAAGTATGGTCTTGCACTTTGCATTGAAGTATATATTTATAATCACATTCAAGGAAAGTTTTATCACATCTTCCACAATACCACTGACCATTTTCATTAGTGTTTGCCTTCGTTTTGTAATGCATATCTCCATTTTTCAAGGGGCATGTTGTATAGCAAAAATTGTCTACCTTAATGAAAGATAAGGTAGCTTTTATCACTATCCAATAAGGTTTACCAAAGTTGGCAAGGTCCTGATCTTGTATTTGTGAGATACTTTTTAACATTTTTTCTTCAATTGCATATGAGATTTCCTTTGTAATAGAATGAGAATGGACATTCTTCCCTTCTGTATCAAACCACAATCTCAATTGGTGTGAGAGAGGAAGATCTGGATTTATAAGGAGTTGGGTTGTAGTAATTGTTCCCACAGATTTCCCACCAAAATCACTAATTCGTGCAACCTTTACCGCAAGAATTGGGAAAGTTCCTTCATTGCACATTTCTTGGAGTTGTTGACCTTCCTTATTGCAGAAATCACCCCATAGTGTGAATTCCACCATACAACCTGACATGTCTTTCATTTGAAGGGTTCTTTTTTGAGTTTTTGTGGCATTCTTTTTGAATATGGTGTTTGGTTTGTCGATTAAGAGAACAACACCAATAATATCAACCAAATAATTGCTTTTCATGTTCTCAATTTCTCTTATCGATGTAAAATGGAATTGTTGTTTTGGTATATAGCTATCCTCCTCCAAACACAACTCAATAATAGAATTTGTTTCTAATAAGATTTCCCATTCATTTTTTATTTGGTTAAAATTCTTTTTGTGCAGGTTTGAGTCTCCCTTTTGAGATGAGATACACTTTTCCAGTTTCAATATGATCATAAAAAAATTTTGCAACTGCATTAAAACATGTTACTCTGATTTCACCACCATCTGAATCAACCAAGTCAAAAGTAAACACTTTTCCATGTCCTTTTGCATTGTTAAAATGACGAAGTTGACCCTTTCTAGTGACTCTTGCCTTTATTGACCATCTATTTTGGTATGGATTGAGTGCTGCAATAGGAATGGTTCTTGTTTGAGGTTCATTTTTTCCAGCAATTGGGTGCTTATATGGATTTTTGATAGGATCCATGCCTGCATCATCAACATATAAGGAAAATAGTATTCAATAGATTTCAAACATGGCAAAAAACATGGAAGAGTAACCAGAAACATTGATAATTTGTTGAATTTTTATATAGCAGAAGAATTGAATGTAGCATAAAACTAAATATCATACACATATATTACATTTTGGAATTTGAGACTCATGAAATCAACATTGAAGAACATATGCATGTTACATCAAGTATCTTCTACTAAATATCATACACATATATTACATTTTGGAATTTGAGACTCATGCAATCAACATTGAAGAACATATGCATGTTACATCAAGTATCTTCTAATATTTTCAATCTATTTTCCTTAGCCTTTCTCTTGGCAATTTGTCTACCATTTTTCATTTTTTCATAACGGTCATAAGTGAACGATGGCATAATTCTTAATCCTTTGATTCATTTTACATGGGATATAGCTACAAATGTCAATCCCATTCTTTCTCTTGGTCCTATATCAATAGTAGCTTTTGATAGAGTTAAACCCTGTGATTTGTGAATTGATAATGCCCAAGCCAATCTTAATGGAATTTGGATTGTCCTGCCCCTCTGTATTGGTGTACTTGTAATTATCTTTAGATTACAATCGTCAAATGGTATTTCGGAATAGCTGTCAAATGCAACCATGACATATGTTGGTGGTTCTGGTGGACTAGTTTCAGGTTTATAGACAATGTTTTGTATATATCCTAAAGCTCCATTGAAAAGGCCTACTTGTATGAGTATATTTGAGGTTAACATAACCCTGGCATCTTTACATATCAATAATTCTAGATCCAGCTCATCATTTGAGCATTCTTCTCCTGCATTGCTACCTCTTGATTTTATTGCAACACTACATGCAACAGGATGCTTCAATGAGTATAACATTTTCTTGTTATGGTGATTAACGTTTTCATTTGTGGAGAATAAATGCACACCATTGTCAAACTCCTGATTATTTGTTGCATCTAATGTAATAGTGGTTCTTGTCATAAGCAATTTCCAATCATCGATTGTAGGGTTTGCATCTCTCAAATTTGTCAATAGTTGACGAAATCTTTGTTGATGGATGTTTTCTCCATCTTGTTTGAATATTTTATCAAGAGTAACCATAGTTTTGAATTCTTCCCATAGAAAATTAGCTCGTGTGTTGTTGTCATATGGTGGTCTATCATTAACAAGGGGTAATTGACCCAAATCTCCAACAAAAATGATAGATATGCCTGATAGAAAATTGATAACAATTATTGTGAGTACTATAGAATGTTATCATTATACAATTCTCATTTATATGATTTTTTTGTATTTCCATATAACATAATTAATTGGGTTAATCAAATAGATATCTACCTCCAAAGTTACAGTTTGCATTTTGTGGGACTGCTTGTCGGAGTCTATAATCCATGTTTTCTAGCAAGTTTTGACCAATGAAACTCATTTCATCAGTTAGAATGTACTTGATATTTGTTATTTCTTCTTGAAAACTTGTGAGCCTTGCTCCTTCCAATTGACCAAAATCTCTGATTGGGATTCAAAGTTTTGAATGAACTGTGGACACTCTTATGTTGAATGTTGCAACTCCAGTTGGTGCTAGTAATAGAAGAGAAGGACCAGGGTAAGCTGCATTTTTAAGAGCTTGACTAATAGCACCAATTAGATATGACTTTCCTGTCCTTGTTGTTCCTTGAATTATCATCAATAAGGGTGATTCATTTTCATTATTATGGTAGTGTCTCATGATTATGTTGAGTGCCTTTTTTTGTTTGACACTAAGGGTTGTGTAGTTCATAGGCTATGGTATTTTGTTATGTATGATACATCCATGTTCTCTTATGCTACTAATGAAGTTGATTGCTTGATTCGTATAGATTTCACCATGATATTCATTACACCAATCTGCTTGTCTATCAAAATCTCTCCTTCCCAACATATCTATTTCAGAAACTTGTATATTTTGACCATGATGTAGTCCAGATAGTATTTCCCATTCATGCTCAGTATTATTTCTTTGAAGAGTTTCATTGTCTTCAATTTCCGCATCACTGATGTTTTCATCATGTTCTTCAATTGCTATTCGTTCCACGTGCCAAGGGTTATAATGGAATGACTCCCAGTTTTGTCTTATTGAATCATCATCATGACCAATATCTCTATCCACATCACGAAAAGGTTTGTACAAAAATAATTTTGAATAACAAAAATCAATCCATTTATCTTACTCACGTGGAGGAATGGATAAAAACTTCGGACATACTCTAACAATAGTTGTTTTTTGTCTTGGCTCCCATTTGTTATCTCTCTTTCTTTTAGGATTATATATCCATGATCTGGCTGCATCAATTAGGCTAACACCTTCCATAGACAAAGGCCTTATTTTATATCCATGGATGAAAGATGTTGTTTGTTCTTCATTTTTTTCTTCTTTATTTACACTTACGGGTTTAAACACCTCACATGACACATTTAGTTTGATAAACCTCCTACTACTCTCTACCAATGGAAGGTCAAGTAGCATGTGGCACGTCTCTTCAGCTCCAATGTCTCTTTCTATGACAGTCTTAGTTAAAAGTCTTCTATATGCTTTTGCAGCCAAATCATCTGGATTTTCCATGTTTGCAAGTCACATTAACATTTGTTGGTATGTTTCTGAATTTTTTTTCTGCTTTTGTTGCATACTTTGCAATATATTTTATTACAACATGTTTGGAAAGAATAGGTTGCCAATCTATATTTGCTCTCCACAATTGCAATATGTAACGATTGTGTTTGTTTACTCTGTCATCATTCCTCGCTGGCTCAAAAAAAAATTCACCTGTTTCTATGTCTTTATGTAATTTAGGTCCCTCCAAATTCAATGGCCAAGGAGCATTATACCTATTATGAATATGAATAAGTAATGTATGTTTTTAGTTTAGAATCATGTTACATTTTATTTGAATATAATTTTTTTTACTAATGAAAATTGTTATCTACAAACCATTGTTCCTCCTTTTTTTCGTAGGCATGCACCCTCCCTACAGACTGTGTGTCTCTCTACAGAATTTAGTAGCTCTTCATAGTCATGATCAACATTGACCTCTGCAAGTTGTCTTGTATTTTTAGAAATGTATGTTGAGGAAAATTCTGGAATGTCTACAATATGACATACAAATAAATTGATTAGTTATGTGGTAAACTACAAATAGTTTATGACATATATGATATGTGTATGTTGTAAGTTATTTTGAACATGCCTGGATGTTTTGTTGATGTGGATCTTGTCTAAGATTCCATGCTTGAACAATAGAATGGAAATATCTTTCTGCACTTTTTCGTTGCTCTTGATTTGACCAATCCAAGTTGTCCATATTTGGTGCTCCGTCTATCCAAATGAATCCATGCACATGTGGTGAGCCCCTATGTTGCCACTCATATCTAGACCAAAAATCTTGAATTTATTCCTTTTTCTAGTATTTATGTTTTGAACATTGAATGTCTTAAATGCATGTATTGTGTGACTATATGAGGATAGTCAATAACATTTTGTTTTCACCATATTTGAGCATCTCGTGGAGTAGTTGGCGATGTTCCTGGCATTAGTGCATGCAAATCGAGCCAATACAGATCTGTTGCACTCAAAGTGAAGAATATTGTAGGAGAGCCTATTTGATGAAGCATGTCAATCAATTATGCACGACATTATGTCTAGTATGACCATGTACCCCTCAATGTTGTTCCAAATCACATTAACATGTCAGTTAGATGGGATTGTGGCATGTTTTGCATATGCTGACGTAACTCGTTGATGGTAATTGGCATGGCTTGAAACCTTCTTTTGAAAAATATGTTGGAATATGTGCCTCAATCCTTACTGCCATGGAACTCTTGAAGAGAAAAGTCGTTGTGACATTGTTCATGTCTAGGCGACTAACTATTATAAATCTGCATGATAGGTTTATATCGCTTTGACAGGGTTGATGTCTTGCCGACAAGTCTATCGATGTGACTTTCTGTGCTCGGCGTGACCTTTTGGCGAATGGAGATCTCTGGGTGACAATTTGATCTTATCGGGCTAACTCATAGGTGTCAGGGAGAGGTCCCAACGAATGGTGAAAGTCTCACCGACAGCATCTGGTCATTGGGGAAACACAAGGCTCTCGGGATGAAGTCCTGGCGAATAGAATGTCTCGCCGACGGGAGTATTCTCGTGGTGCCTTTGCAGTGACAAAAGACTTCGCTGAGAAGTCTTGGCGACTTGGATAAGTCACACCGACAGTCGTCGGTGTAGCTCTCGGTGCCCGGTGAAACGTCTTGGCGAAGTCAAATGTCTTGCCGACTCGGCAAGACATGAGCGTTCGGTATGTGGTCTCAACGAAAGACATAAGTCTTGTCAACTGGTGAATGCAGCGCTCGGGGTGACTTAAGACCTCGGTATAAGATCTTGGTGAAGACGATAAGTCTCGCCGACTCATCAATGCTCATCGATGTAACATGAAGGTTCAGTGAGAGGTCTTAGCGAAGATCGGTATGTCTTGCCGATGGAATGTCTAATCGATATGACTTGTATGCATTCGATATGAGTCTTGCTGATAAGGGAAACTCTTTCCAATATGAATGAAATGGACATCGATGGTTTTGGTATGACATGTGACACTTGTTATGTTGTCTTGCCGACTGTTGGAGACTTAAGCTGATATCGATAGAGAAAATTTGTGGCATCGGGGAGACACTGTTAGTGTCTCACCAATATGCCAACAAAGTTTGATCATTGTTGACCGTGTGACCATCCTATGTGGCATCCCACTGGACCAATCAGAGGAAGCGGTTTTTCAAACAGATGAGGGTTGGATTTTTGCATCAATTGCAACACTAAAAAAACTGCATGCAAGGAAAAATCTGAAAAGGCATGGAAACTTTCTTCAATGGAGCATTGGCGGATAAGGATCAACAGAAGGAAAAAAATCATAATGTGATAAGATTTAAAGGATCGATTCTGATTTGAAATTACGATGAGTGAGATCAGTTTGTTGAGGGATTTTTTCTGTAACTAAATGAACAGTGAATGTAGCTACTGTGAACTAATACCAGAGAGTTGTATCTCTTATTGTATATAATTGTTGTTACTGTAATACAAAGAGATTCAGTTTGGTGTGGTCGGTTTTTTCCCGAAAGGGTTTCCCACATAAATCTGTTGTTCATTATCTTTGAGTATCTTCTCTGTTTCTATAAATCTTAAATGTGTGTCTTAATTGGATTGTAATTAGAAAATTAAAAGTACTGTCTACTTACTTCACTGTGGTTTTGACGTTAGGAAAGTTGCTTCCGTACCCGTTGCTTTCCTTACAAGTGGTATCAGAGCCTGGCCAGTTGTGTTGTCCTTGTGAGTGGGTTGGGTTTTTTGTGTTAATCCTTTTCCAGTGGGAGTTTTGTAGAGGTTTGATATTTTAATTACAAATTAAGATGGCGAGCACATCCGGAAGGATGGATATAGAGAAATTCAATGGTAGCAATTTTGAGCTGTGGAAACTCAAAATGGAAGATCTGTTAGTAGACCGAGATCTTTGGATTGTTGTGTCTGGAACAATACCTCAAGGCATGAAGCAAGAGGATTGGGACCTGGCAGATAGAAAATCAAAAGGGTTGATAAGGCTCTATTTGGCAGACTCTGTTCTTCTGAATGTGCATGAAGAAAAGATTGCGTCTTCCTTGTGGAAAAGACTGGCATCTATTTATCAAGGCAAGTCCTTGGTGAACAAGTTGTTCTTGAGGAAGAAGTTGTACTCTTTGAGAATGCAAGAGGGAGGATCTGTTGCTGATCATTTGAATGCATTCAATATGTTGATTGCTCAGTTAAACTCTGTTGGTGTGAAGATTGAAGATGAAGATCGTTGCATGTTGTTGTTGTGTTCTTTGCCAGATTCTTAGGATCATCTAGTGATGGCTATTGGAGAGTCGACATCACTTTCAAGATGGAATATGTTGTTGCTTCTTTGTTGTCGGAATGAGAAAGAAAATATTCTGATGGCAAAGGAGGCTCACGCTACGAGAAAAAATCAAGGACAAGAAATCCAGATCGAAATTAGAGAGATCAAAGTCTCCTGGCAAGAAGTCCAAGGTGAAATGCTGGAATTGTGGGCAACCTGGTCATGTCCGAAAGGGATTGCAAGGAGGAGAAAAGAAGAACTCTTCTGGAAATGATTCTTCTCAAAGTGATGTAGACGCCTTCATTGTAGCTTTGGCTACATGGGCATCAGATGATGTCTGGCTGATTGATTCTAGAGCATCTTTCCACATGACATCTCATAGAGATTGGTTCATGAAGTATGAAGAATACAATGGTGGAAAGGTGTACTTGGCAAGTGATTCATCTTTGGAAATTGTTGGTCGTGGAAGAGTCAGAATCAATTCCCGATGGAAGAGTGAAGGGAATCAATGATGTGATGTATATACCAAGTCTGCTCGAAATTTACTTTTTGTAAGTAAGCTAAATGATATCGGAGTGCATGTCACGTTCTCTGGAAATGGTTGCAAGATGACTAGAGGCTCTATGGTGCTGGCTAGGGGTGCTCGAATTGGTACCTTGTACAAGCTGGATGCACAAGCTATTCAATCCAATAGTGTCTCTGCGAAGTCACTTAAGGCTACTCATGGAGATAAGAAGGAAAACGTTCCTGATGGAGTAAACGACATGGAGGTTAAACTTCCAGCAGAAAAGACTATGCTCTGGCATCATAGGCTAGGCCACATTGGTGAGAAAGGTTTAAAAACCTTGAAAAATAAAAACCTGGTAGAAGGGCTTGAAGATTGTAACCTTGAATTCGAATTTTGTGAACATTGCATATATGGTAAACAACACCGTGTTTCATTTTATTCCAGTCCTCACAAATCTTCTGGTTTGCTTGATTATATTCATTCTGATGTGTTTGGTCCAATGAATGTTCCTTCTCTATCTAAATCAAGATACTATGTGTCGTTTATTGATGATTATTCAAGAAGAACATTTGTATATTTTCTAAAAAGTAAATTAGAAGTGTTCAGTCGGTTTAAGGAATTTAAAACCCTTGTTGAAAATCAGACTGGTAGGAAAATAAAATTCTTAAGGACTGACAATGGTGGTGGGTTTTGTTCAGATGAATTCAAAAGGTACTGTACAGATCATGGGATTAAAAGACATAAGACTACACCTTATACTCCACAACAAAATGGAGTTGTTGAAAAGTTCAACAGAACAGTAATGGAAAGAGCACTAAGCATGTTGAGCAATGTTGGCTTGGAGGAGAAGTTCTGGGCTGAAGCAGTCTCTACAGCATGTTACTTGGTAAATCGTTCTCCTAACTTTTCTCTTGTTGAGAAGACGCCTTTGGAAGCATGGTGTGGAAAGAAGCCCTCTCTAAGACATATTTGTGTCTTTGGATGTGAGGCATATGCATATGTGCCATTTGAAAAAAGATCCAAGTTGGAAAACAAAGTTGTGAAATGTATTTTTATTAGCTATAGTGCTAGCATAAAAGGATACAAGCTTTGGAACCCTGAGACAGAAGGTTTTGTACAGTAGAAGCGTTATCTTTCGTGAGCTGAAGCCTTTTACACTGATCTGTAGTTAGAGAAGAAATCAGAAAATGAAAAGGATGTAGCAGAAATTCCCCCGACACCAGATAAAGAGGAATTGAAAAAATTCAAAATGTACCTGATACTGAGGAGAGCTCAAGTAGTTTTGAAAGTTCTGAAGAAGATGAAGAACCACCTCAGCCTCAGCCTGTGAGGAGGTCAACTCATGAAAGAAAGCAACCTGAAAGGTATGGGTTTTCTCTAATAGAGTCTACTTGTGCCTATGCTTTAATTTCTAGCACTGATGAACCTAGGATTTGTGAAAGAGGCATTTAAAATGTCGATTCAAACTCTTGGTTGGAAGCCATGAATGAAGAAATGGCATCATTAGAAAAGAATGATACACAGGTTTGGTGCCATTACCTAAAGCAGAAAAGTTATGAAAGCTGCAAATGGGTGTTTAAAAAGAAATTAGTGCGGATGGTAGTGTAGAAAATATAAAAGCAGGTTGGTTGCAAAAGGTTATTCGGTGGGGAATTGACTATGGAAAAATCTTTTCTCACAGCTAAGTAACATCTATTAGATTTCTTTTGTCACTTGCATCTGATATGACTTAGAGATTGAGCAGGTGGATGTGAAAACATTTCTTCATGGTGATCTTGAAGAAGAAATTTATATGTCCCAGCCAGAGCACTTTGTGGAAAAGGTAAGGAAAGACTAGTTTGCAAGTTGAAGAAATCTTTGGATGGTTTAAAACAGTCTCCTAGAATGTGGTACTAGAAATTTGACACTTTGTTTGTCATTGGGATTTGTAAGATCAAAATGTGATCATTGTGTATATTACAAAGCTGAAAGTGATCAAGTCCTTATTATTGCTCTCTATGTTGATGATATGTTGTTTATAGGCAATAGTAAGCTAATGATTTCTGATCTTAAGTCTCAGTTGTCTACAAAGTTCGAAATGAAAGATCTTGGTGCAGCAGGGTATATTCTAGGAATGGAAATAACCAGGGACAGGAAAAATAGAAAACTTTGGGTCGGTCAGAGTAAGTATATCATGACTGTTCTAGAGAGATTTTGTATGACTGAGTGCAAGCAGCTAGTTGTTCCAGTTACACAGGGAACGAAGCTATCTGTTGAGGATTGTCCAAAATCTCCTACTGAGATGGAGGACATGACTAGTGTACCTTATGCTAGTGCAGTTGGCAGCCTTATGTATGCAATGGTCTGTACAAGGCTAGACATTGCCCAAGCAGTGGGAGTTCTTAGTCGGTTTATGGAAAATCCTGGAAGGACACATTGGGATGCTGTGAAGAGAGTGTTTAGATATCTGAAGGGCACTTCAGACTATGCTTTGTGTTCCATGGTAATTTGGTTGAATCACATAGAACTCTCAGTATTCGAGGTTATGTGGATTCTGATTGGGCAGGGGACATTGACAGCAGAAGATCCACCAGTGGATATATTTTCATGATGAATGGTGGTGCAGTGAGTTGGATGAGCAAGTGGCAGGCTGTAGTCGCTTTGTCCACTACAGAGGCAGAATACATGGCAGCAACACATGCCTGTAAAGAAGCAATCTGGTTAAAACGTTTGTGTTCTAACATTGGTTTTGATGCAAGAAAAATTACTATTTACTGTGATAGCCAGAGTGCTATATGTTTGGCAAAGAATCCTACTTTCCATGCCAGGACGAAACATATAGATGTACAGTATCACTTTGTATGAGATACGGTGGAGGATGGGAAGGTCTCTTTGGAGAAAGTGGATACTCCAGAGAATGTTGCAGATGCATTGACGAAGCCTGTGAGCACAGACAAGTTCAGGTGGTGTGCCAGTTCGACGGGCCTCTTGGCCCATGAGTTTCAGTAGTTTTATTATGCTCTGGAGGTGTTAGTAAGATCTTCGTCAAGTGGGAGCTTGTTGGAATATGTGCCTCAATCCTTACTGACATGGAACTCCTGAAGAGAAAAGTCATTGTGACATTGTTCATGTCTGGGCGACTAACTGTTCTAAATCTGCTTGATAGGTTCATATCGTTGTGACAAGGTTGATGTCTTGCCGACAAGTCTATCACTGTGACTTTCTGTGCTCGGCATGACCTTTTGGCGAATGGAGATCTCTGGGCGACAGTTTGATCTTATCAGGCTAACTCACGGGTGTCGAGGAGAGGTCCCAACAAATGGTGAAAGTCTCACCGACAGCATCTGGTCATCGGGGAAACACAAGGCTCTCGGGATGAAGTCCTGGCGAATAGAATGTCTCGCCGACGAGAGTATTCTCGTGGTGCCTTCGCAATGACAAAAGACTTCGCTGAGAAGTCTTGGTGACTTGGATAAGTCACACCGACAGTCGTCGGTGTAGCTCTCGGCGCCCGGCGAAATGTCTTGGTGAAGTCAAATGTCTTGCTGACTCGGCAAGACATGAGTGTTCGGTATGTGGTCTCGACGAAAGACATAAGTCTTGTCGACTGGTGAATGCAGCACTCGGGGTGACTTAAGACCTCGGTATAAGGTCTTGGCGAAGACGATAAGTCTCCCTGACTCGTCAATGCTCATCAATGTAACATGAAGGTTCAGTGAGAGGTCTTGGCGAAGATCGGTATGTCTTGCTGATGGAATGTCTAATCAATATGACTTGTATGCATTTGATATGAGTCTCACCGATAAGGGAAACTCTTGCCGATATGAATGAAATGGACAGTGATGGTTTCGGTATGACATGTGACACTCATTATGTTGTCTTGCCGACTGTTGGAGACTTAAGCTGATATCGATAGAGAAACTTTGTGGCATCGGGGAGACACTGTTAGTGTCTCACCGATATGCCAACAAAGTTTGATCGTCGTTGACCGTGTGACCATCCTATGTGGCATCCCACTGGACCAATCAGAGGAAGCGGTTTTTCAAACGAATGACGATTGGATTTTTGCATCAATTGCAACACTAAAAAAACTGCATGCAAGGAAAAATCTGAAAAGGCATGGAAACTTTCTTCGATGGAGCATTGGCGGATAAGGATCAACAGAAGGAAAAAAATCATAATGTGATAAGATTTAAAGGATCAATTCTGATTTGAAATTACGATGAGTGAGATCGGTTTGTTGAGGGATTTTTTCTGTAACTGAATGAACAGTGAATGTAGCTACTGTGAACTAATACCAGAGAGTTGTATCTCTGATTGTATGTAATTGTTGTTACTGTAATACAAAGAGATTTAGTTTGGTGTGGTGGGTTTTTTCCTGAAAGGGTTTCCCACGTAAATCTGTTGTTCATTGTCTTTGAGTATCTTCTATGTTTCTGTAAATCTTAAATGTGTGTCTTAATTGGATTGTAATTAGAAAATTAAAAGTATTGTTTGCTTACTTCCCTGTGGTTTTGATGTTAGGAAAGTTGCTTCCACACCCGTTGCTTTCCTTACAAAATACAGCTGAAGAATTTTGTGGACGGTGTCTCATTATCATGTTCATCATAAAATATTGAAATCTTGGATGCCGACCAAAATGATGGTCCCTATAACACAATAAATGCTTAACAAATTCTTGCAAATGCACTCTTCTCATTCGTGGTTCTAACCAATCACATTTACCATCAGGGAACAATGTTGGGAATGCCATATCAAGTAATCCTGGAGTGACATATTCATTGATAGGAGATGAACCAATTTCTGGCCAATCAATCAATGTTGGTGAATTTGCATTAGGGTTATTAACCCATGCCTGAATCAATTCCATTTCTCTTTGAGCATTAGGTGGCATAAAAGCCATTGATGTAGTGTGCTCAATTATATTTCCTTGATCCATTTCCATGATTGGACCCACAAATACAATTTCATTTGAATCGGAATCAAATTCCATATGCACTATTTGTAATTTGTTGAATATATTTTCATCAAAATTTCCTATGAGATCATTTAGAGCATTTTTATTGATTTTGACATCTGAATAAAATTTTTCATGCTCTACTTTGTATTTTAATGCCTTATACACACGATCCCTATTGACTGTGAAGTTATAATTTGTGCCACGTTGATCCCTTCTTCGAACAATGATGATTGGAAACTCTCTTATTGAATGTGGCAAAACATTTGAAACATATTCCACATTTTGTGGAAAACTTATTGTGTGTCCTCTGTATTTATACTGACCACCGACTGCATGGGTAACTTGTAATATTGGGTTAACACAAGCAATTAACATTTCTTCTACTTGAGTCAAGTTTGCAAGCTTCTCTAGTTGTGGCCTAGGGTCCATATTATTTAAAGCTGAAAATCTATGATTCCCTTTCTCTTGACGACATCTATTACAAACAATACCTTCAGAGGTGTGAAATACTTTCATTCCTAGGTAGCATTCTTGACATATATCACATATGCCTTGTGTTGTCAAGTTATCTAATTGATGTCGAAATTGTACTTGAATTTTTTTGAAATCATTGTGAAGCATTCCATTTGGGTTTTGTATGTTTCCTTGTACATCTACATTTATCTCATCTTGTACTATGACTTCTTCCCTGTGTCTAACATAGCTTGCTCTTTTAACTTCATTGTGTCTTTTTCTCTGCTCTTGCCTTTCAACATCTATCATTTGTTCATGTCATCATCTTCTATATTCTCTTTGATATTTTCTATGATATTCTCTTTGATATTGTTTTCTTTGCTCCTCTGATTCAAAATTCAATCTCGGTTGCACCATATCTAGAAATTAATTCAAGTTCAATTTGTATAAATGATGTTTTTCAATGGTAAGTCTACTTTTCTTTTAAATGAATTTCATTTAATATCAAAGACTATTGAAATTAAAAAGTTTTTAATAGAATACAAATTTACATGACTATTACATAAGAAGTATAGTTGAAGCATAATTCAACAAAGAAATTTCATCACAAAGAAGGAAAATGAAACCTTAATTGTGTTTTGGATATTGGTCCTTCAATAAATGTACTCATCATTGTCATCTTGTGACTCTTTATATATCAAGTAGGGCATGTACATCCAAAATATATCAACAATCTTTTGCAAAAGTATACAACAAAGTCTTTATGAAAATATTCTTCATAAGAATAAGTCAATTGTGGTTTCCACCTACATACAACACGTATGAACAATTTTTTTACAAAATAGACATGAAAGTCTACATCAAAATCTTGTTCATAAGAGTGAACCAACCATGGAACAACCCGCTATATGCTACACGTGTTTACCCTAATTATCATACAAGTACAAAATAAATTCCTCAATAGCACTTTTTGCAACTCTTGGTTCCTCGTATTGCTCGGCATAATGAAGTTCTCTTAAAAAACCATAGAATCTTGCAACTTTCTTGCATGTTGCATGTAATTTACAGGCAATTTCTTCCATGTCATCAATCTCTTGTCGTTCTATTCCACGTGCAAGTAGTGCAGCATCATAGAGTTCCCTAATGATTTGTTTTGAGTGGTCTTCAATTGACGTGTACAACTTGTCTATTGGACTTGGCACATATGTGTTGGAATTTGTTGACTCCTCATGGGATTCTAGTTGTTGGACTGATGGTTCGCTGGCAGGAGATTCATTTTGGGTAGCCATTATCTAAACAATAAATGAAACTCATAAATAAGTAACAGGTTATAAAGATAGGTACATGATTCTAAGTTGTAGAATCATACATATATGATTTTCAATAGAATTTTCAAA
>VDFB02255480.1:190859-205241 GCA_007258455.2 Sequoia sempervirens | reverse complement strand
AGAATCTGATGAAAACTTGCTGAGAGCCTGCTGGAAGCATACTGACAAAAATGTTAAGCTCAAATTTCAATTTACTCACTTCGTTCGACTTCGGATTGACCAGAAGGACGGAAACCCTAATTTTAGTCTTGGCCAAATTTCACTTGTTAGGCTCACAGACGGGCATAACCGGGAAAGATAGACAGCAGAAAAGAGAGACAACAACAAAACGACCGAAAAGCAAAGCCAAAATTAGGGGTCCCCATTTGCAATGGGGCGATGTGTGAAAAACGTCACAACATTAGCCCCAACCCGAATAAATGTTCCTGAACATTTCAAAGACAAAATCCATTCCATACTCAGAACCTTTGGATAATGCCTTCCAAGCCATCAGTTGACTGGGGAACATACTTAAAAGGGAAGAGGAATCCTAAATAGGATCAAGGCACCTCATCTCTTGATTACAAGTGTGTGCATATGCGTTCATACCGGCTCAAAAGACCGTTGAAGCTCCTAGAATCTGTCGTGGCAAGTTATATAAGTATCTTAACTTCAAAAGCATCTTGGACATTGCCTCGCTGCGGTCGGGCCCATAGCCCTTGAATTGAAAACATATCGATTTATCATCACCTCTGCTTTAATTTTAAACGTGGACAAGGGGATATAAGTAATGTATAATAAAAAGTGGTTTGCCCCTCAAATTTTGCAAGGTATCCATTTTCACAGTTGAGTAGACAGTCATGAATAATGCCACCTGTGTGATATTAATGGCCTGTGACATTAATAAACCATTGAAACCCTATCTTTAACAATAAGCAAATTGAAATTAATGCATCCATGGAAAGAAATAAAAAACAGAACAATCTACGGTTTTGAAAAATAATGAATTCATCCATTTTATTCTGATGTCATTCCTTTGGTCCCTTGTATGAATCTCCTGCGACATAGAAAGGCTTAAATGATTTTTATATTTTATTTGAAGAAAAGAAATAATAAGAGTGATTGGAATTGAATTAAATAGTTGAATAATATTATAATTTTTTAGTATTTTTCAACCACTCCTTTCTTCTTGGTTTCTGTACCTTTTCTACCCTAACCCCCTCCTCTTCTTATCTGGCCTAGTCTGCTAACAATCTCACAATTCTCTTGTCTTGTCTTGCTCTTCTGATGATGGATCATGCAGTTTGATCCAAAACGTTGAGAGAGAAATAAACTCACACAGTCAAATCCAGAAGTTTCTTGCTCTAACATTATGGACTATGGAAATCATGTCTACAAAAGAAATAATAGTTCTAATCTTTACAAATATTGTGCGCCGCGGAAAAGACAAATGTTAAAAAAAACAAAACAAGACGTTGAAATGATCAGATCAGAAAATGTTTGATCGATTGATCAAAGAACAAATGGAAGCTTGATCAAACATTGTCTTGCTCTTCTGATGATGGATCATGCAGTTGATCCAAAACGTTGAGAGAGAAATAAACTCACACAGTCAAATCCAGAAGTTTCTTGCTCTAACATTATGGACTATGGAAATCATATGTCTACAAAAGAAATAATAGTTCTAATCTTTACAAATATTGTGCGTCGCGGAAAAGACAAATGTTAAAAAACACAAAACAAGATGTTGAAATGATCAGATCAGAAAATGTTTGATCGATTGATCAAAGAACAAATGGAAGCTTGATTCTGACTTTTTTCGTTTGCGCCTGCGGGCTGTTGCAGACACCGTCTGAGCTACGGACTTGTTAGATACCTGCGAGTAATTGCGTTGAATCCCGGACTCAGACTTGAGCCAAGCCTGCAGCGAGTCCCTCGGATCCTGCAAAAACTCGCAAGCACCCTCGGAGTTCTAAAACTATGCAATTGTACATATAAGTTAGTTTCATGGTAAAGTAATGAGCAGAAAGCTAGCCATCTAAATGCTTTAATGAGGAAAGTCCATTAAAGATTTTTCCATATGGTCTTTAAGCAATCAGCATATAAACCGATGGTGTGAAATCATTAATAAACAAAACACACAAGCTACAACACATAATTTCATATAATAGAGGATACTAATGCTCTAAAGTTGTGTCGAATTTGGTACCAACAGATTAGAAATAATTTGAGTAAAGAATGAACTGGTTTTTTCTTTCCTTTGAGTCTACATCCAAGAACCACCATATATTGTTTTATGAAAGTCTAGACTGAATATCAACTCCTGCACAAGTTTCTTCTGTTCAGCAGTCTGCATAATTTTTATCAGGTTGTTCTGTAAAATTCAGTTTTTAGCATTCAATTTCTGCAACTGGTTAATTCTAGGCATTATCTGTGCAGGTAGAACTTTTTCGAAATGATCAGCATCGCTTGAAGATTGTAATTGACAGTGAGAACGAAGTGGATTTGATGGTACAAACAAGACACATGCGTGACATAATTGTTCTTGTCATAAGAGGACTGGCTCAGAGGTTCAACAGCACTTCTTTGAACTCACTTCTCAAGATGTAACACACAGTTGCACACTTGCCTGTTATTATCTGTTATCATCAAGAACTATTGTATACTAATGGTTTTTACCCGAGGATTATCTCATTTTCCTGCCTTTCGAGAAATATTTTGGAGAAGAGCTATGTTGTAATTAGTGTACACATAGAATGGATGGTGTTAAATAATTTAGTAGGTTATTGTATCAGAGGATTTTCTGCTGATTGCACACAAGATGTTCTTTTGTAAATTATCTTTCTCAGTTTGTCCTGAGAAATATCCCCAGTATTTGTATCATTGAGTCCTGAGTAAAATATCTCCTTGTTTGTAGCTAATGAGAGAGTTGTATAGACTAAAGTCATAAAAACCGTGTTACTTGCACAAGGCAAAAAAGAACTTATTTCTCTGTGAGATTATAACGAAGATCCTTCCTCGTGTAAAATCTCTTTGCTATCAGTGCAAAGTGATCTGTTTAATAGTTTGGTGTTTTATCTGAATTTAGCATTTGCCTTTATTGGTCTTACAGGAACTGCAGAGAGCACTTTTAATTTTGTATAATCTGTTTGTCTTTGTAAAATGCAAATTTCTATCCGTTGCCAGACATGCAATAAACGGGTGGTTTTTAAACTGAAAGCTTAAGAGAAATAAACATAGAGAATATTGATCTGGGACAAGTCTTTTTATGTTTTCATTTATAGTTTGGCTCTGACGATGGTATTGCATATAGACGATAACATTTACCTCTGCCAGAATGCAGGTGTGAATGTAGTGTAGAAAGAGTTTTTGCCATGGATTTGATTGAGACCTTATTTGGGGAACGATTCAATCTAGACTTACTCAATATCCAAATCTGAAGCAGATTGTGTTTATGACCCCTTATGATAGCACGCAATTTTTGGGTAATATTGCTTGTCTTTATCTGTGCAAACTCTTCTTAACTTGCAAAAAAGCTAGTTATTACTTTAAGAACTGACGTTATTTCCTAGATTTTCAATTTTGTTTTGTTTTTAAGATCTTCTTTTTGCACAAACATCTGTAAATTTAAGTGCCGTTGATTTAGCATCGAAATTGAAGGATTCAAGAATTACAAACAGATGATACAATAATATTTCACATCATAAACTCGTTACTTTCTCATTCATATAAATGTATATTTATACAAGCAAATATCAAACTGAATTACATAACTTCCAACACCCTATATAACTGCTTTGTTAACTGAAAATTGATTACACTATGTTTATTATCCAACATTCTCCCCCATAATAAACATTGCAAGAAATCAAGAGAAAAAAATGTTCATTAGTTATCCCATTTCTCCCCCATGATGAACATTGGGAAGAACACCAAAAGATGTGCTACAACACTTTAGCCATTTCTAATCATCAATGCATTCACTCTACAATCTCACTCTGCAATCTCAATCTTGGAACCTGTCACGCAATCCAACCATAAACTTGCAACTTGCTTGATGTCTTACAAGACAACATCTGTCACTCTTCGCAAACCTTGTGTGATTATTCTCATCTTTGACAAACAGATATTGATGTGTGTACAACCTTTTCAACATATCTGCAATAGTTTTCCAACCCAATCCAATACTCCATCCACAATTCATTTGTATGCATTTTGCATTTGTCTGCGTGTTATGCCAACACAACTTTTTAGAATGGTTTGTTAAACCACAAATACGACAAGGATGTATATTACAACACCTCCCCATTGTATGTCCTTTCCTGTGACAAAACACTGAACACATTGCATTTTTTGAACAAATTTGTTAGAACCCAAAACACTTATAACATTGTTGCCTTGATTTGAGACATAACTGAAATATTCCCTTTACTTTTTTCCCCAAATTTGAACACACAACTAACATCAAACCATTGATTAGTGTTAGCTCCAAAAGCAAATCAGCATGGAAGTAACTCTAACCAAGAATGTTAAACAAGATCCCAATGTGGGCAAGGTGATAGCATATGGTTAGAAGATCATTAGGAGTAAACTGAACTAAAATTACAATTCATCTGTTGATGCAGACATCCACAAGCAGTGGGGATACTCCACTTATTTAGTGGGTGAGATTATTACATTATTAAAGGTGACAAGTTAGCGATTTAAATCTTCACTTCCACTTATTAACGTGGGGGGAATATAGTCCATACAACCACTTATTTAGTGGGGGGAAACTTACAATTAAAGAAAGATGATTATTTAAACTCAACTACACAATCGTGGAAGTATGAAATTTAAACTAATTGTAGCAAATAAAATAAATAGTTGTTAGTACTACTAATCAATTTTACAATGAATTAAACAGCTACAAATAATAAAGATATGCTTCCAAAATAATTGATGGTTAGAGTAACACTTCCTCTAACTCTTACAATACAATAATGATATAGAAATGAAGTTCAAACCAGCATTATATCAAAAAACTAACAAGTCTAATTAGAAACAGAGAATACAAAAAATTAGATCAGCAAGTAAGAAAATAACCATAATGGACGTAACTTATTCAATACAACTCTAGAAAGCTTCAAACAACAGTCAAATGAAGCCTTCAAACATGGTGTCCAACCTCCAACCAACAAATTGTGCCAAAACAATAGTAGAGACTTGACACGAATCCCAATGCAATCTATAGTGAAAGGTATGACCCCCAAAGAAGTCGACCTCACTTATAAAATCAGATACTCGATATAAAAATTTGATTCCTTGCACAAATGGGCGCCCTCCACAGAGAAACAACTTGGGCTAATACCCAAAATGAAATAAATTTTAGAGGCAAAGCTATCAACAAAAGTTCGCTTCAGCCATTGTCATCAACAATACAAACAAAATATAAACCAACAATTTGCCTGTAATTGAAATATGAAATTAAGCACTATCCACACTCCTAAATGAAGCATGGTCTTCAGAAAACTTTCTAGGAAGCCATAGTTTCAAGCCCGAAAAAAGAAGTGTTTGCTAAGCTACCCTTTAGCCAGGTCCTAGATTCAGTCTAGCAACATAACTTTGCTTTCAAAAACATCCATAATCAACTTTTCACAAAACAACAATAGATAAGTTTCAATTGGCAAATGAAACACTTCAAATTCCAAGAAGTCGAATCACTTCAACTTCCAAGAGGAACGCCACCTTTAAGCATTTACTTTTTGAAACATTAAAATATCATTCAACTTCCCCTTTAGGTGTCCAATTTCATTTTACAATAATAAAGCATTTATTAAATAATTAAATGCTCACATGACCCCTTAATTGTCCCCTCTTTAAAACAACATGAAGTTATCACTCTTAGGTGTGGGGTACAATTGAAAAACATGAAATTGACTAAGTATAAAACTCGGTCCATGGAGATAACCAAAACCAAAGCCAAAATTGAAATTGATGGATAACAAGATGACTTGAGCTGAACTGTTGATGAAGCCATTGCCAAATTTAGACTTACTATAAATAGCCAATTGCTATAAATAGTAAATTCACATCAAAACCAACAGAAAGCCAAACTAAACAATTGAACTGCTGCTAAACAGATATTGCTAAAAGATACTTGCTAAAAATAACAAACTGCTATAAATAGTATTCACATCCTCTGAACGCCAACTGAGTAGTATCACAACTTACTATAAATAGTAAGTGTTTCCAAATATCATTTGAGCACAAACCAGGCAGCCATCATGACTTACTATAAATAGTAAGTGCTCGGAAAGGTTGAGAGATTCAGATGCATGTCATACCACCCTAGAGGTCTCTGAAAACCCAGAAAAACCCAGAAACCTTTTACATGCAAACCTTAGAAAAAGTATCTAAAAGAGGAAACCCTAATTTTTTCTTCAACTTTGCCTAAGGATTTCCGGAAATAGGCTAAATCCAAATGAAGAGTGTAGAGCTAAAGTGGGGACATTACAGTCCGCCCTTCCCAAAATTACTTGTCCTCAAGCAATGCCACCACACTCCAAGGAAGCAATTTGATCCTTACTACACCAAGTAGGATCCCAGGGTCCCAAATCCATCTCCGTATAGACCCATCATGTTGATGTTGCGCCACATTGATCACACAATCATAGCCACCATACCAAAACAACACTATCCTCCTCTGTAACCCTAAAAGATTACGAAACAAATGACTTGAACTGGAAGACCAAGAGGAACAAAATTCAAAACATTGCAGCATCTCACACCCTAGAGCCTTTAAGGAGTTAATATCATCAATGTCAATGATTAACATCATTCGAAGCACAAGGAAAAATGATCTAAGCAACCCAAAATTATTCTCATTAGCAAAGCTCCTCAAAACATCAAACAGAGTCACAACTGTAAAGGAGACTCCAACAAGGATATTTGCAAAGAAGGAAGCAACTCTTTGCAGATACATAACAGCCTCATCCTCAAAATTCTTCAAGGATGTACAATGCCTTCTCCGAAGATTACAAACATGCACAAGAAGACACTTGAAATCTTTCACAACTCTTTCTCCAAAAGTTTCTAAAAGACGAACCAAAACAACCCAAGGTTCACTACCCTGAACATGAGTACAGAAGAATGTGAGTAGGTGACTACTAGAAAAAACTCCAACTCTATCCAAAGACTGATTCTGATCAGTCCGAACCACCATTCTTCCCATTTGAGGCCAAAAATCATGTATGGAAAGAGATTGTGAAGTGAAAATATGGGCGTACCAGTTGCCCACCAAGTCAAAACTGAATGACTCAACATCTGAGTTAAGAGAAATCAACATGCTAAGAGAAGAATAGTTGCTTCCATACTAAAAACTCTCATTCAATTTGACTAATCCGCTTAGAATCGAAGCTGGAAACACCCACTCAAATAGTTCCATCATAGCAAAGAACCATTATTTGCTCAATATTTCTCTCAAATCCATTTGTTGATGAACAAATGGGATCATCAAGTGGTTGATAAGGATGGGAACAACATCATTAATTCTAAAAGTTTGATCCTTATCCCTCCAAAGAACCTTCCTACCATACCTCAAAAGATTTTTCATACCACATCGAGGGTGCCAAACAAGGATACCTGACCAAGAATGATCCACCACACTTCCGAAGAAATTCACAACACATTCCTAGTGCTAATCAACTCCAAATGCACACTCAAGAAATTATTGATTTCTTTGGTGAACCACTGAAGTCTATCTAGGAAAGCTTCAAAAACAAGGGAGCCTGAAACAAACATTGTCTTCAAATCCATCTCCCAAGACATGTTAGTGTGAGCATTACTCAATCCAAAGGATAAACTGTTAGGCATGTAAACAAAGTGTTTTTCCAAAACATGTTTTGACGACACCTTGGTGTCAAAGATGGGGAAGTCATCATGAATCAACACTTCTCATATGGAGATTGAATCCTCTAAACCTCTTATGCATTCACTTACAAGCAAGCTTGGAGGATTATCAATCACTGAGTGTAACTCATCCTCACATTCTCTGAGTTGTTTGAAATCAACTAGCTGGTCTCCTACCTCCATCAAGGCTAACTGATCATTTTTCAACATACCCTTGGTTGATTCAATCTCAAGAGTAAGCTTATCAACCCTTCCCCCTTTTCCTTGGAATACACAACTGGTCTTCTTTGTGAATTCATAGGCATAATCTCAATCCATAATCTACATAGATATTCTGATTTTATAATCTCCAAGGAATCTTTGATGAAATGCAAATTAAAGAGAGTGGCTCCATCTCTAACTCCTTGTCTCTCTTTAATCAAACTATGTGAGCGGTCAACTTTGAATGGCACTTGCACCTCATTTTCACTTGATATCAAGAATTGACCTTCCCACTCATAAATGTGTGAGGATGGTGAATTGCGGATAGGCTGCATTTCAAAATCAGAATTATGTTTCTTGTTTTTATTGCCCTCATAGCTGCTCCGAGCCCATGTCTTTCACCACCCACCATCTGTAAATGAAGAGGATCAAATTTTACTAATTCTTTAGCCCTTTGTTTGCAATTAGCTACATGAGTTAGAAAATCAGATTTGTGTTTGAGATCCTCTTTAATCTTTTCATCAGCAAGGGCCCTTTGATCTTCTAAATCTGCTTCCACCTCACTGATACTTTGATCATATGTTTTAGCAGCCCCCAACTTGATCAATGAGTCATTATGGGGCTTTTCCATGCAAGCTTCTTTGTCAAAGACGTCTTCTCCTCCCATGACCATCCCATAGCTTGCATTGAAATCATAATTTTGTACTTTATTGGGATAAAAGGGAAATCTATCCCATAAAGGTTCTTTGACAACCTTAGTTGGCTTTACACCCAAATCCCAAATGATGAAGGGCTGATTATTTTGATCCAAAGGAAAATGCCCTTCGTACTCTTCTTGGAGTGATGCCTCTTTGAACGAGACACCTCCCATCACACCAAAATTGATATCTTCATGAATATCTTTCCCCATGAGCTTAGTTTGATGTTCAAACTTAAAACAACCTACATCACCATTATTATAATGAAGTAAAGAATCATCACTGTTGGCTGGTTTGAAGATTATATCCTTCTTGTCTTCAATAACCCCTTCATGAGTAGGTACATTACTTATCTCTTCATTATTAATCACAAGCATACCAAGGAGGTCCTCTTGAGAAACCGCCATAGAATCATTGAGAAACATGTTATCTTCTGCATTAATGACCACTTAATTTATCAGCTCTGTCTTCTTCAAGTGTGGCTTCAATTTTCCCTCACACTGATTGAACAAATATCTGATCAACATACCAGCAGTAGATGAATTCTTTCCTTCTTGTTCATGAATGTTTAGCAAGAAAGATAGGACAAAATCTGGAATGTCATCCAACTCTTTGATAATCAAAACTAAAATGTTTCTCATTGCTGCAATTACATCCTCCTCTTGTTCACTCCAAGTTGAAATGAAAAGGTAATGAATCAAATAATATATTCGGTCTTGCATACCCATATCAACCAACAACATACTTATTTTGAATTCTGAAAAGATCTTCAATATAGCAACTCTTCTAGAGTACTGATTACTTTCAATTTCATCAAGGTCTTGAAAGCTTTCTACAAACATATGAAGAATTCTCTTCATAGTTTTATCATCATAGGGCACCAAGGGTGCCCAAATTCTCATCACTTCACTGAGGCATGAAGTAGCCAGCAGATTGATCTCTTCATCCAAATGCCTCAACCAATAATGACGTTTTAGAAAGGTCACTGTAGGCGCCAATGCAGTTTTAATTATCCCTGAAGGTGACCGCTTCACTTGGCGCAAACATTATTCCAATAGAAGAAGTATTCTCACTTCTTCATCCCTTGTCTGATATTCTTTAATGAGCCTTGCGCCCTCAATGTATAAAGATCTTTCCAAATATTTCTTCATCTGAAGCCATAGCTTAAATTGGCAAGACAAGGTTTCTTAAAACCTCTGAAAATGTGCCAACTTCAAAACTTCTGAAGCTGAAACTAAACTCTGTTCTGCCTTCTGATGTATTGGTTTTCTCTGACTCTCATTTGATAGCTAAAGCTTTGAACACACAGGATGGTAGGAAAAAAGGCTCTGATACCACTGAAATATTCCCTTACTTTTTTCCCCAAATTTGAACACACAAACCAACATCAAACCACTAATTAGCGTTAGCTCCAAAAGCAAATCAACATGGAAGTAATTCTAACCAAGAATGTTCACCAAGATCCCAATGTGGGCGAGGTGATAACATATGGTCAAAGGATCATTAGGAGTAAACTGAATTAAAATTACAATTCATCTACTGATGCAGGCATCCACAAGCAGTGGGGATACTCCACTTATTCAGTGGGTGAGATTATTACATTATTAAAGGCGAAAAGCTAGCCATTTAAATCCTCACTTCCACTTATTAACGTGGGGGGAATACAATCCACACAACCACTTATTTAGTGGGGGGAAACTTACAATTAAATAAAGATGATTATTTAAACTCAACCATTCAATCGTGGGAGTATGAAATTTAAACTAATTGCAGCAAACAAAATAAATAGCTGTTAGTACTACTAATCAACTTTACAATGAATTAAACAGTTGCAAATAAGAAAGATATGCTTCCAAAACAATCGATGGTTAGAGTAACACTTCCTCTAACTCTTACAATACAATAATGATATAGAAATGAAGCTCAAACCAACATTATACCAAAAACTAACAAGTCTAATTAGAAACAGAGAATACAAAAAATCAGACTAGCAAGTAAGAAAATCACCATAATGGATGTAACTCCTTCAATACAGCTTCAAAAAGCTTCAAACATCAGTTAAATGAATCCTCCAAACATGGCGTCCAACCTCCAACTAACAAACTATGCCAAAATAGCAGTAGATACTTGGCACAAACCCCAATGCAATCTACAATGAAAGGTATGACCCCCAAAGAAGTTGCCATTGACCCTCTACTCTCAGGTAAATTAGATACTCAGTAAAAATTCGATTCTTTGCAAAATGGTGCCTCCATTTAGAAAACAACTAAGACACCTGTAATGGAATAAATTTCGAGGCTTAAGCTATATCAACAAAAGTTCGCTTCAGCCATTATCATCAACAGTACAAACAAAATATAAACCAACAATCTGTTTGTAATTGAAATATGAAATTAAGCACTATCCACACTCCTGAATGAAGCATGGTCTTCAAAAAACTTTCTAGGAAGCCATAGTTTCAGGCCTGAAGAAAGAAGTGTTTGCTAAGCTACCCCTCAACCAGGTCCTCGATTCAGTCCATTAGCATAACTTTTCTTTCCAAAACATCCATAATCAACTTTTCACAAAACAACAATATATAAGGTTCAATTAGCAAATGAAACACTTCAAATTCCAAGAAGTTGAATCACTTCAACTTCCAAGAGGGACACCACCTTTAAGCATTTACTTTTTGAAATATTAAAATATCATCACTTTAGGCGTCCATATTAATTTCAATTCTTTGTAATGAATAAAGTATTTATTAAATAATTAAATGCCTACATGACCCTTAATTGTCCCTCTTTAGAAACAACATGAAGTTATCACTCCCAGGTGTGGGGTACAACTGAGTAACATAAAATTGACTAAGTATAAACTTAGTCCATTGAGATAACCAAAGCCAAACTGAAACTGAAGGATAGTAAGATGACTTGAGTCGAATCCATTGATGAAGCTATTGCTAGTCTTAGATTCACTATAGTTGGCCAATTGCTATAAAGGTAAATTCACATCAAAAACCAACATAAAACCAACCCAACAATCAACTATAAAGATTGAACTGTCATAATGATATATTAAAAATATAGACTTAAGGTAATAATGAATCGCTATAATAGTAAGTTCCGCATGTCATCCTCCCAATGTCAACTCTGAAAAGATTACAAATTTATTTATAAATAGTGGTAAGTGTTTCCTAAATATCATTGAGACAAATCGAGCAATCATCATACTCTAGCTCTGAGTAAATGTAAGTGCCTGTAGTTGGTTGGATGGGGTATTCAGATGTATGTCAATAATCAATCTCGAGGGTTCGTTCCCTCAAAACCTGAAAACCCATAAACCTTTGGGACATGTAAACCCTCAAAAACATCTCAGAAAGAGAGAAATCTCTAATTTTTCTTCTGCCTTTATATTCTGACGGATTTCCGGAAATAGGCTAAATCCAAATGAAGAGTGTAGGTCTAAAGTGGGGACATTACAATAACCCAAACCTTCATACTTTGGCCTCCTAATTGATTCAATTGGCTCTGTAATTCCTTGTGCATGTTTACCTTATCCTTTACTTGTA
This sequence comes from Sequoia sempervirens, assembly GCA_007258455.2. Taxonomy (NCBI): domain Eukaryota; kingdom Viridiplantae; phylum Streptophyta; class Pinopsida; order Cupressales; family Cupressaceae; genus Sequoia; species Sequoia sempervirens. Next base: position 193,043 of record VDFB02255480.1, on the reverse strand, counting down.
TAACCCATTCTTTGCACAATTTTGAAACCAACATTTTTCTCAGTACAATTAATTAACCTTGGAAAGTTGTAAAATGATTGTTTATTCCTTAGATTAAGTTTTTATTTTCAATATAAAAATTAACAAAGAATACTTGTAAGGTTGAAAAAAATTAATGTTTACTGCAGTTGTCATTGTTTTTCATAGGAAATATTTAAATGTAGTGTTGATGCTTCTAAACTAGAAGAAGACGATTCATAGAATACAGGTTTGGATTCTCAACCTAGATGCAACTATGATAGGAAGAATTAGGGTTGTATATACAACTTATATAAGAAAAGCTCATTTTTGCAAGAAAAAAATGGTAGAAGGCAGTCTTTGGAACATGACTGGTGAATGAGTTATGTTTCCAACAAGACCTTAGTTCAATACCGACATTTGCTTCCAATAGAACCTGGGTTCAAGTCCCCTTTCTCTTGGAAAAAAGAAATAGTTTATGAGATTTGAATCCTCAACCAAAGGAAAGACAACAAATCTTCATCCTACGTGGCAAGTATATTGTGAAAATTAAGTCTCCAGTAACATTTTCTATTCTGTGCTGGTAATTTTTTTCCCTTATTACTCCTTTCCACATAAACAACACATTTATAGAGAGGTGAACAATATAGATCATCCGAGGACTATGTTTGTCACCCTAAATGATATATATGTAACATGCAAAATGTTTGTAAAGAAAACGAGTTTGAGGTGGTTTAAGAAACACCCCCTATGAATTAACCAAGGTATTGCTGAAAATTTCAAATATATTTGCCCAAAAAAACATAAAATTTGATTATTATTTTTTTAATATTATAAACATTTGACAGGTAAAGTTTTGATTAAGATAAAAATGGGGAGTCCCTACTTATTACAGAACAGGCATAAAGGCAAACTAAAAAAAAATCTCACCAATGACAAGACATGGAAAAACAGTGAACAAAACAAGTTTCCCAAACAACAAGGAGAACTATAAGACCGATAAAACTTTTGACAGGAGCAAGGAATTGGAAACAAGTTTTGGAAAGTTACATGTAATGGAAGTTATGCTTTTGTTTTGTTTGCAATAAAATTTGCACATCTAATTAGCACAAGCATTTATACACAAAATGTTAACCTCTAAAAGATAAGTGTCTCTAGAAGATATGTGATTTTAAATTTTAAATTTGATGAAAATTGTATTATTTATTATTTATTTTTTATTTTAGGAGGAATTGGTCGCCTAATGATTTGGAGTAGTCGTGTTTTATAATGCTTAGATTCCATGAGCAAGCCCATATAATCTATTGGCCATATTTGTAGAGGCCTTGTGCCTTGGTGCAATGTCTTAATTGATTCTCAAACTTGTGACCATTATCTATGTCTTTTAACAACTCAACCATGTAAGGTCTTGGTGCAATGCCTTAATTGATTTTCAAACTTGTGATCATTATCCATGTATTTTAACAACTCAATCATATGTCTACACTTGAAGGTTGATCATGAGTGTGTTATTGTTCTTAGATGAATTGAACATTAAATGGTAGTAGTTGAATATACTTATATGCTAGAATAAGTGTACAATTTTTTATATGAAAAACTTTGAACTACGTTTCAAAAATCTAATAAAAATTGATAAATTAATTGAATAAATTTGAACTTGGATATCCTAGTGGAGGAAACTTGGAAGCTTGGGCAATAATGAAAGGTATATTTATTACAATAAAGTTATGGCTCTTGGTAGGCTTAGGGAGGTGACATAATTATCCTCTATGAGAGCTCTTGCAAATACCACCTTCTTTGGAGTTTGATTGGTTCCCTTTGTTGCCTTTGTAACTAATGTATTGCAAGCTCTCCATAGTTGTGTGTTTGTTTGTGTCAAGTGATTTGGTTGTTTTTTTACTTTGCTCTGGGTATTGTTTAATTTTATGCAAGCTTTGATCATTCATATGAATAAGTGGTGGTTTTCCCTTGTGTTTGTTGTATTAATGATATGTTCTCCTATCTTGGTTTTTTGTGTTAGATTTAGGATCAAATTTAACAGAAAGTAGAAATACAACAACACATGAACAATAAAACACAACAAGATACCCTAGGAAAACCCTCCTTCTCGAGGGAGAAAAACCCAACAACAAATATATCACTTATATATTGAATAAAAGAGTAGCAAACTGCTTTACAATTAGGCCA